>JAOEGS010002433.1:0-34835 GCA_025447755.1 Corythornis vintsioides
GGGGGGGGGGGGGGGGGGGGGGGGGGGGGGGGGGGGGGGGGGGGGGGGGGGGGGGGGGGGGGGGGGGGGCGGGGGGGCGGGGGGGGGGGGAGCGGAGGCGGAGCCGGCAGGGGGGTGGCCGTAAGGTGAAGGTTGTTGCAGTGGGTTCATTAAAAGACAGAGTTCAACTGCTCGCCGCCGCAGAGCGTTGCTGGGAGGCTGGTTCGGTGGCTTGCGAAGGAGCGCGAAGAAAAAGAAAAGAGAAAAAGGAAAGAAAACAGAAAAGGAGGGGGAAAGCCTGCAACTACTGAAAAGAATACGAAAGAGGAGCGGGGCAAGAGCGGCGGAGGGGACGGCGGGAGGAAGGGGCAGGCTGCGCGCACCCGAGGCCCGGCGAGGAGGAAGGATGATGAGCGTGGTCGCCGTGTGGCTGGTGGCTCTTTGCTTCCAGGCGGCTGTCCCGGTGAGCCCGCCGTGAGCGGCCGGTGGCGCCGCGCACGTGGGGCAGCGGGGCCCGGGCGCGGGCGGGTGGATAGGCGGGCTGGGCTGGGCTGGGGGGGCTGCCGCGCCCCGAGAGCCGCCCGGTTCCCCCCTTCCGACAGGTTCTGGCGGGGGGAGCGCTGCCCTGCTTTTCCCGGAGGGCTTCGGTGGCCTTTTGTGCTGTCGGCGGACTCCAGCCCGAGCTTCCCCGGCAGCCTTAATTCAAACCAGACCCGCTGCGGCTGCTCCCGACCTGCCGGCGGCTCCGCCCCGGTGCGCTGCGGGGCGGGCGGCGCTGCCCGGTAACCTCCCGCCGGGGCGCGGGAACCCCTCGGTGCGCCCGGGAAAGGGGCGGGCGGGGGGGGAGGGATGCTCGTGTCCTTCGTCCGGCGCGGTGCAGCCCGGAGGGAGGCGAGCGTGCGTTTGGGCGAGATCTGGCATGTGGCCCTTTGTGGTTCAGCTGTGGCCGGGCTCCGCGGTCGGGGGTGACTTCTGGAACGGGGGTGCTCCTGTCGTGCCCCTGGCGCAACCCGGCTGCGAAGGGAGTTCGGGGTCGGGCCGCTGCTCCCTGATCGCCTTTGTGCCCGGAGAGCCTGGCTAGCAGAGGATATGCCCGGATGCCTTTTATTTCTGCTCACTAAACCAAAAATCCCGCTGGGTGACTCGGCGCACGACTCCTCTGGCTTCCACGGTGCCCGTGCTCTGCACAAGCCCCGCAAAGCCAGCCCCGCTACCTCCCGGGGCAGCCATCCCGGCGCCCCCCCGCTGCCTGCAGCCCACCGGAGCCGCCTGGGCAGGGCTCCGGGGCAGTCCACTTTCTCCTTCCATCCCCTCACCGCCTTCCTCAGCTCCGCACTCCTCCTCCCGTCCGGAGTGCCGCTGCGATAGTGAGGTTGGCACTTTCCCAAAGCCCCGGCGTTTCAGTGAGAGCTCCCGGGGATGCGCGGGCGGCTCCGCGGCGCTGCGCGCAGCCCCTCAGCCTTGCCTAGCGGCTTCCAGGCAGCGACAGCGGCCGCCAGATGTCATCCACGGACAGAGGAGGGCTCTCCCACCGCTCCTTGCCGCCGATGTGCCCGTCGAGGGCCTTCCCACAGGAATCTGGCACGGCGGCCTTGTAAAAAAAAGCGCCTGGCTTGGTGCTCCCGGGCAGTGCAAGGCGCCTGGGAGCTGCGCTGACCCCCAGCCGCTCGAGTGGGGTTGGCGAGTGCGAATTAGGAGATCTTGTGGCCGTCTCTCGAGGGGCGCAGAGCCCCAATCACCCGCCCCGTCTCCTGCAGGGAGGGGCACCCGCTTCCTGCGCTGCCTCTGTGTGCCCCAGACTTGCGTGCGAGTCGCTCGTGGAGCCTTTTCCTTTGGATAAGTTGGAAGGAAAAAGTGGAATGTGAGGCTTTGTGTGAGCGGTCAGGATCATCACAGTAGGAAATAGCATTTATGCATTTATTTATTTATTTTTCCGAGAGGGAAAAATTCATTTGAAACTTGTCTGGAGCAGCAGTTGGATAAGGATTGGCAGAACAAAGTGTACGGCAGGATCTAAGCTGATCAAAATGCCTTCAGTTTTGCTGTACCCTTCCACCTGTAGATCTGGCCACGTACCCTTCTAGCCCACATGGTAGTGAGTAGTTATGAGGAGGCTAAAAGTGACAAGCATGTGAGTGTCATCAAACCTCTTTCATGGGGAGAGGACTCTGTTCATAGCTTCTGAATAAGATTTCCACTGGATAAAGTGGAAAAACTGCAGTTAATTTGCAGCCTTTGCAGGGCGTTTGGGTAAAATTCCCTTATGAGAAATATTCCTTACTAGAAATAGTAAGGACATGCAATAAAGGCTCGTCTGGAGTTGCCTGTGTTCAAGAGGCAGGCAGCTCTGAATGACAGACACTTCAGATGGAGGGGTTTCCTAGGTGAACACATGGGGGAGCAGAAGTCACTGGGGCTCTCTGTGGTGACTCAGCAGCAGGGCTGAGTGTTCTGATCAGATGGTCTTTTTCCTATGTTGAAATGTCAGTGACCTGCACTGAGCTGCCTTTCCCACCTGCCTGGAATAATTATGCTTTTGCATCGAGTGGCAGCCAACCTCTTGTGTTGGGCACAAAAAGCAGAGTGACCTTACACAGACCTTTGCAGATGCCAGATCACAGTGCTGTGGACACTGTGGCATGGTTGTGTTGGGTTCTTGGTGGTCTGATTATTGGAAGGTGTGCCACTGCTGCTGGCACATCACTTGACCCACAGACTTGACTTGTCCATGCATATTGTCACAGAAGTAAGGAGCAGGAAGAAGAAAGTAGCCAAGCCACAGCCATTTCCTTTCTCCCTTACCTGCAGGAATGCTTGGGGAGGTGCCTTATCTTCAAACTGACACTTTATTGCTCAAAACACCTTCTATGAGAATTATTGCCCTCTGTTATTAAGATGGAAGGATTGATTTCCTTGAAATAAGAAGGCTGATGCATCTGAGTGGATTAACCTACTTACTGTCTCAAATGAATCTGTTACGTGGTATAAACCTGCTGTGAAGCCATGCAGGGAGGGTGGTGGGCAATCCTGCCTGTATCACGAGGGAAGACAAGGGTTTGACTGTTCCATCTGGTGTAGGTGCATGCTGGTGGTTAACACAAGCTTAGCAGAGCAGGCAGAACCTTTTTCCAAGGGTGATGTCATTCCTATCTGAATGTAAACTAATTAGAAGAAATTAGGTAGTCCAGCTTGCTTATTAAACGTGTAGGCAGTGGATAAGGAGGAAAGACTTTCTTTTATAGTATATGCAGAGCAGCATCATGTTATTTATCAAGCACTATAAACAGTGTTTCTCCACCTGAACACTCACCTGCTGGTGTCTACCTCCCAGTAAAATGGTAACTCTCTTGTATCTGGTCAACTCTGATAGAGCAGAGACAAATCAGCTGTGGTTTATATCATGTAAGGGGCTTCTGGTGAAAGTCTGTAGTCTCTTGTTCCAGGTTTTTCTTGGTTTCAAGTGTCTAGAAGAGCTAACACTTCTAATGGAAGCATGCTGAAACTTCTGGAAACCAAACAGTCTTCTCTAGCAACCCAAGACAAGTTACAGCAAGTGCAAGAAACCTGTAAGCCTTCTAAAATTAATCTAGTGCACTAACCTGAAATGTAGCCTGTTGTTTTAGCAGCAAAATTGGTCCATTTTAAGTATGTGTTTTGCATTGCTGGTGCTTAGATGTCTCCAGGTGGCCTATATAGTATCATTTCATCCTAACCTTGTTTGAAGGGTCTCATGTAAAGAACCATACTAATGCCTCTGAGAGGGACATTCCTCACTTGTTTGTGTCATCTGGCATCTAGGGATTTGGGATCTCAATAGGCCCTATTATAGGGAGGAGGGAGCATCTTGGGAGAGAGAAGACCCCTTTGCCAAGGATGTTCTGTCAGTGATAAAATTGCAGTGCTTCAGCATTGAAAATACTTCTGCTGCATCTTGGACTTCTATTAACTCAGAGCTATGTGAATACAGCTCTGCAGGACAGATGGATATTGATGCATCCCCTGAGACGTGGGGTACTTCACAGGGCACTAGTCCCTCAGGACAATGTTCAGATGATGTTAAGGCACCTAAATGTAGGTGTCTGCATGCTGGGTGCCTAAGCTCTCATTATAGTCATGGCGATGTAATCAGTGGAGCCAAAGACAGTGATTATCTGACCAGCCTCTGCACGTCTACTTCAAGGTGAGTTGCTTTGTTGGGGCTTTGTTGACTAGATCTCAATTTGCCTATAAGGGCAGCATAGACACCTTTACTTCAGTGTCTTTCTCCAAGAGCAATTTTGCTCCAAGTGATAGTGTTTTTATTTGTGGAACTTTCACGGTAGCTTTCTCTACAAACAAACAGACTGGTCAGGTGCTGTCTCTGTGCCAAGAGAACTAGTAAAGCAGTGGGGAAACCTCAGCTTTAAGCTAGAACAACAGCTCTCTCCTGTTCTAGTGCAACTGGATCAGAGCCACCAAACAACACCACAGTCTTGCTCTTCTAAAGGCTGTGGAAGAAACCAGAGCATAGAGCTGGGTCCTATATCAGTGTTCTGATGTGAGGAGTATGAGCAGAAACAAGTGGATGTACTGGGGCAGTGGGGGGCAGATTGTGAGCTGTTGAGGAGGTGTCAGAGCATTTTAGTACTTAAAAGCACTGTTTGTGGATTCAAGGTGATGAACCTTTGTTACTCCCTAGACTTTGATACAGGCAGTGAACTTGGAAAGTGGAAGTTGTTTTGACCAACAGTGCAAGACTCTTGATGCTTCTTAAAGGTTCCCTTCTCTGATGAGCTGAGAAGATAGCTCATGCTCTCTGCATTTCTGGAGTGTCTCCATAAAGTGCTGAGTGTCAATTTTGTTAGCAGGTCTCCAAATTAGAGCTGACTAGCATACTTAATTTGAACTACTACTCTGATGGGCTACTGGTGTACCACAGAAATGAGCTTTATCTGGCCTGGCTAGAAACCCAGGATAGTGCACTTTCTACTGTGGAGATGCTAGTGGAAGAGTTACTGCACTGTGAAGCCTTACCTCAAGGTGAGATAACATTTGGACCTCCTACAAGCAGCTCTTGTGGAGCAACATCTGCTAATGTGGTGGTTTCCCAACCTCTCAGTTTCTCAAGCAGTGCTTGGCTGCAGTCAACATTCTGGGTCTTGTGGAACCGGCACGGGTCCAACGGAGTCTGTTAGCTTGGGCTCCTTGCCATGCTTGACTGTAATGTTTGTATCACTGCTGGGACCAGTCTCACCAGTGAGGCTTGCTTTGCTGGATGGGAACCAGTGTGTTAGTGGGATTTGGATGGAGCTGGTAATAGAACTTCCCATTGAGTCACTGGGGCTGCAGTTACAACTGAGTCATGGAGGTATTGGAAGTCATGGTTTTCCCTGGCAGGCTTATAGTTTGAAACTCCTTTGGGTATTGATCAGCTGAAGAGCTCCTGCTGCTGCCCTTATGCATCTTGCTCCCATGCTTTCTGTCAGAACCATCTTCAGAGCCCTTGTTTTTGCAAAATGGTTCTCTTTAACGTCCATTCTTTGCCCCTTAGTGTTCAGGGTTTTCTAATAACTGAAAGGTCTTCAGGACTGCTCTTGCAGAATGATTCCTGACTAAATTGAAGGCACTGATAAAGTAGAGGAAGCTGTCTGTTAACCAGCTTAAAATACTCATGGGTATCTTGCCTTTCATGGAGGCTTTGTGTTCTTGTCATACTCCACCCTGTAACTTTTCTGTGCTGCCTGTGCAGTAATGACAATGTCTTGTGTGCCAGTCACGGAGACCAAGGCTGACAGTGTTGATTTTTGGCTGTAGGCAGTCCCTGGCACACACTTCTGTCAACCAGCCTCCTGCCAAGGACAGACGGTTCGTGCAGCAGCTCCTCCGAGTGCCCGAGCTCCATCACCCGAGGTACACGAGCCATAGGGTTGCTCTTTGTCTGCCTGTGCCACGTGAGGAGGAGCTTACTGCCTCTTAAATGAAAGGAAACTTGAACTCCGTTCCAGTTGTGAGGGGAGTGTGCTGGCAGAATGCTTCCTGGGCTGCACTGCAGACCATGACTGTCCTGAGCTGTGCACAGGAAAGCTCTTCTAATTAGTTTCTAATGCTGGTGGCAGTACACGGCCAGTCAGCAGCTCCAGCCCAACCCCTTGCATCTAGGGGTTACTAGGCGAGCAGACTGTATATTGAAGCCAGAGGTGGGCAGGGGTGAGTGGAGCCAGTCTGCCATCTGGAGAGCAGTTAGCAATTAATATAACCATTTCCAGATGAGAGCTCTTGTGAAGTTCCCTGTCCTAACAGTGGTACTGCTGGGGCTGTCTTGGTAGGGAGCCTTCATATGTTCCCTGGGAATTGGCATTGGCAGCTACAGAGCTGTAGGAAGAGATTACCTGGCTCTTTGTGTCACAAAACAGGACCCTATTGCTGCCTTATTGTATGCTTTGAGACCCACAGAGTGGAGAAATATAAATATAGGTATGTATATATTTATATATAGGGGTATCTATTCCGGTCATGTGCTGTCGACCAGCTCCCAGCAGGATTTGGAGGCTGTGTGCCCTGACCCCAGGGTAGTGATCTGGGAGGTTCAATGCCCATGTTCTGTCCAACCATAGGAGCTCAGAGCAGTCTGTCTATTTACTAAAACATCAGTCTCAGCTAAGAGCATCTGTGCAGAGGAGAGAACGTGTTATGCCTGTTATGACCAGCTAATAGGTATCTTGTTTAGGGACAGAGCCCAGGCTTTTTTTGGCCAAGAAGTTAAAGGGATAGGAGGTGTAAAAGCCTTAACTAGAGGAACCACAAAGCTCACTTGAATGCATATCTAACAAAACCACTAATATCGGTGATAGTTTTCACTCTCCTGCTGTGCTCATGAAACTAAGATACTCTTGCACTGTAGATTTGATGGCCAAATGAGATTTGTCCACCTCAATGGCTCTACCAGGGTGTAAGTGGCACCTACGTGCAGTGGAAAAGACCTAGTGAGGTTTGCATCGAAACTTGCCTAACAGCCTGCAGCTAGACAGCTTTGACTTCTAAATATCTTTCTGTCCTAACGGAGGAATCATCTAGATCGTGACTACTTTCCCATCAGTGAACAAAGCACCTAACAAAAGAGGCTGAGTCTGGCATGTCTGGGCAGTGGCAGAGGAGTGCTCTGCTATCGTGTGCTTCCATCAGCTGACTCACGGCGAGGAAAGCTGCTCCCTGGATCCTCCAGCACCACTGGCCGCACGCTGGAGCGTGTTCGACTTGCAGAAAGTTCCTCGGTCTGCATCTCTAGTTGCAGAGCTGTGAAATGGTGGTGAATTTCTTGCTACAGAGGCTGGATGATGTGACTGTGAATAATTAGAAGTTATTACTGTAATAGCTGAGAAGCGCTGAATGCTCCCTATGCCCCCACCTCCCCAGCAGGCAGTCAAAAGGGGTTAAAAAGATCTGTGAAACCTCCTTACTGTGATTCAAGTAAGTAAAATAATCAGGATGCTAGTTGTCCAGTGTCCAGTTTAAATGCTAGAGTCCCAATCATGTATCAAATCTTATTTTCTGACCTATCCTTTAACGTTCTCCTCCACCACCAGACTGCCTGCTGGGGAACCTTCCCATGCATTATTTGGGGGTGTACCAGTTGGCAAGGCTCAAAACTGTGCCAGAGATCATTCTAATAACTTGATGGGATAGATTGTGTTCCAGTGCCCGGGGATGTTTCCTGATGTTGTTTAATTTACTAGTATAGATGTAGCCAGTGGGTCTCTGGCAGCAAGCCCAGAATATTATGAAATGGTGAAAACTCCAGTATCCAGTAAAAGAAAGTGAAAGTTCACAATAGGAGATCCTGACTCTTTCACTGAAAAATGAACCTTTTTTTGGATGCTTCAGAAGGATGAGCAACTGCAGTTGTGTGAGGAATCTTGTGTAATCAATCAGCTGAGACTTACAAGGTGATTGCTGCAAGGCTGGAACTGCAGAGTGTAGCAGTAAGTGGTGGTGCTGGTACATGCCAGTGATCCAGCTTGGGCTTTTAGATTTGGCCCATAAGGTGGGCTCTCAGCATTTTAGGCTCAGCTTTGTTTAGAAATGTTGTGCTGACTAGAGTTGGTAGTCAGTGAGTAGACCTAGAAGTTTATTTATAGATGAAGTGGCTTTTTTCTTTAGTGATGCTTTAACAGTGCCTTACAAGTTACCTGTTGTTCTGTAGTATCAGATGGTGCTCTTTGGCAGACACTTGTCTACGATAAGGGATGTTTTGTGCTAAGAGTAACTTGGTTACTAAAGCACTTCCCCTTGTTTTGCAATTTTTAGTATTGTTTTGTTGACTTGTCTCAGTCCATCAAGGGTGGCATTAATGATCTTACACCATCTTCACAGTATAGATATATAAAACTCAGGGATGTCCAAATTATAATTTAAGGCTTACAGTTGTCCATATGAAGCAGGAGAGCATCTAGACTTCACAAACGTGGTAGCATCTCCCCCTAACTCTAACCTCCTCAATTGCTTTGGTTACTACTCTGAAACAAGGCCAATGGGAAGACAGGTAAACAAGCTGTATACTGAAAAATGAAGCCATGAGGTGGCTGAAGCTGGTATGTTACAGTGAGACATGGATAACAGCTTGGATAAAAGGAAAGCTCTCTCATTTATCCTGCCTTCATAACAGTCCCTGGTTCAAGGCTCTGCTGTACAGAAGTGGCACTAAACAGTGCAACTTAGTGGCTCCAGGACAGAGTTTATCAGTTTTATCCAGTAAGCGTTTGGTCAAGAAATACCTAAAGCTCATTTCTGAAACAAGCAGATCTGCAGTAGCAGGGTCTTTTTTTTTTTTTTTTTTAAGACATCTGATGGGAGGATTTTATTTGCTGCTTCAGCTTTGAAATGATACTTCAACACCCTCATGACTCAGCTTGGAAGTACATCAGCCAGCTCCCATAATCTCACCAAGCTATTGCATAATTTAACTGTAAACGGTGTCAACTGCTGTCAGAACTTTGTAAACCTGAACACAGAGACCATTAGTGTTTTAGGAAGAGGCTCTGAGAGCTTCATCTCTGCACCTTTTTACAGGAGTAGATCACTTGCTGTATGCTCCAGTGGTTATGAGTGCACATATTTCTCAAAGGCATTTCAGGCAGTCTGAACTGCATTCTGTATTTGAGTTATTCAGTGAAATGTGGTCCAGCCTGTGCCCAAGACCATCTGGACTACTGCCCTTTATTTCAAGGAGAGTGATAGTACCCCAAACACCTACTCCCTGCTTTTCTTCAGCACCTGTACTCAGGAGTTGCTAAGACTATGTGGAAGGAAGGGATGATGCTCAGAGTGCTTTGGTTTGGGTGAACAGGGTATTCTTGATCCGAGATGTGTCTCCTGCATCTGGTGATGTTTCAGTCCTTTCATGCATGGCTTAGTCATGCTGCTGTAACTGCATCTGTTTGGCAGGGGTGGCTTGTGCATTATAAACATCTAGGCTTAGTCAACACTGTAAGATCCTGTGGATAAAACAGGACTGATAGCAGGCCTCCTAATGCAGGGAGAGACTTGATTTCTTCACATCCACGCTGAAACATCATGTGTACTTGAAACTAGAAATGATGAGGCATAGAAGAAAGGCAAAAAGTACATCGTGTGTTGGTTCCTGCCAAGGTACAGGAACTGCCCTGCATGGGAAGTAAAATGTAAATGGGTAAATGTAAAGCTACTTCCATGGTCTGTGGGAGGCCAGCAACTGGCTGCTGATTGAGACTCACAAGTTCCTTCTTAACAGACCTATGTCTGACTAGTCCAAGTCCCACTGGACAAGAAGAGTTTCTTAGAACTGATTAGAGCTGAGCTATAGGGAGCGTGACCAAATCAGCAGGGAGCTGTTGATTGCCAACTGTTGGCTCATTTTGCTGCCCAAGTCTAACTTGCTTCTGCTGCTCCCTTGCAAAAAGTCAAGGTCTTCTGTGGAAGACAGATGAGCAGCAGCACTAAAGGATCAGGGTGTGACCAGACCTGCCATCTGGTGTGCACGTGCAAGACAGAGACTGGGACATCTTTTCAAGCCAGGCAGCTCTCTCTGGATGTTTCCAGTTCCCTGATCAATCTGCTCTCCAGTGGGGTGTGTGCCTGAAAAGGGTGTTATAACCAAGAAGCTGGGTATGAGATTTATCATGAAATAGAGCATTTAGAGGTTAACAGATGTCTGGGTGTGGATGGAAAATATAGATTGTTAGCAAAAAAATGAAATAACAATTACACAAGCATTTGAGACTTCATTTTGCCTCCTTTCAGAGAAAATGAAGAGTTTACAAAAGTGATCAAGAAGGCCTTTTCTTGGGCTGCTCAGTCCTGGTTGTCATGATATGAAAGGCCTGATGTACATGCTGTAGGGTGAGCTACAAGCAGATCAGCTGTCAAACTAAAGCAGAGTTTGCCAGCAGCAGGTCTTACAGCTGACAGGAGTTTCTGCCACTGAAGTGTCAGCAAAGTCATTTTTGTTGTCATGTGCATAGGCAGTTGCTATGGGATATATCCATTTGCTGTAGGATATATCCTATAAAACCCTAAGCCTGGGTGGTTCCACTAACTCATGCACTAATCAGAAATCTTTGTCAGTTTTTTGTTGTTGTAAGGCCATTTGTAGGTTTAAGTAGTCTCATTAAGTTTACCAACTAATCTGCTTTAGCTGAGAACTATAGTGCTCCAGGATTGTGAGTTCATCTTTCTGCCAAGGTTTCAATAACTTCCTAGCTACTAGGAACCAGAAGTATTGCCAGTAAACTTAGTTTGTTGATGTCTAGGGATTTTAACCTGAAACTTGGATTTCACTGACCTAGCATAGCACTGCAAATAGTTTGCTCAAATTAGAAACACATATATCTATCAGTAACAGAGTGAAAACACTTTTCTGATCCTTCAAGAAGATCTTGCAGCTTTGACCCCTGGCTCCTTGGCATATCTCACACTAGGTAATTGCTGGAGTTCAAGGAGAGGAAGGGAACTCCCAGGATTGAGATAAGAACTTGGGTCTTCTCCTAGCCATGTGCCTGGATACCAAAGGCTGTCATACCTCCTCTTGCCTGATAATGATTCCTGAAAGCAGGAAGTATTCCTGGCTGCATGTTGTCTTCCCTTCAGGTGAAGCAGAAAAGCTTCTTCTCTTCTCAAAACACTGTGTGGCATGGTGATGAGGTCACTTCTGACTTCTGGGAACACATCTGCTCAGGTCAGAGCACTCATGCTGCTGTAGCATTGCTTCTAGTAGTTTGTTAATCACACAACAACTATCCTGGAGCTCATTTGAAATGGGTAGGAGTTCCACCAGCCAAGTTACATGGCATTTGTCTCCAGGAGACAGGCTTCCCTAGGGCCAGAGGGACACACGTTTTCCTGGTGCTGCCAAGAGGTATCAGTGATTCATGGTGTGCCAACAGCCTAATCTGAAGACCTGAGATGCCCTAGACCACATCGTGCTTTCCTATAGACAAGCCTCTTTTGTTGCTTAGCTAGAACTGAACTGAATGGCTGAAGATGAAAAAACAAAAGTTGTGCTTCTGTGTGGCCAGAGTCCTTCTACTGCCTTTCTTGTGTCTTGATGTTGGTGTGCTGCAGGCTGGCACTCTGTTCTGCAGTGATGGGCTGTGCAGGGTTGACCCTCTCAGCACCCTGACACACAGCCTTCAGCTGCTCACTGGCCAGTTTGAGCTGACCCACCTACAATGGCAGATAGGATGAATGGAGACACTGGCTGCTTTGCAGCCCTCTGTCAAACCCACTCCTGGGCTACACTGATCAGTCGTGGGGCTGTAATGATGCCTGGTCTGTGTTGCTGGGAGCTGGGTTGTTTCTTAGCTTTCTGAGGGGAGAGTGGCTTCTCCAGCCCGTGTGCTGTCGGGGAGCTGTGAGGCAGCCTGAACTCACTGTTGTGCTTGCCAGGCAGTCTCAGTGGGGCTGTAGAGTGTTTCATTCCAGTGACAGTTTTAAGGGCTGATCTCATAAGACAGGGTGAGTGGGTGGCAAGAGATGGAATGACAAAGAATGTGCACCCAGGTGCAAGTGAGACTGTTCATTGCAATATAGGTGAAACACATGGATGGGAAGTATTGGCTAAGGATGGGGCTGTTTTTGCCAGGACTGCTGCTGAAGGCATAAGGTCTATATGTTGATAAATTTTGGAGGGCAACACTAGAAAGTCCAGTCTCTGAGTGGCTATAACTGATGATGACTTGTCTGAGGTGTGATGCTCAACTTCACCTGCCTGAACTCCAGAGCAGGGGCTGCTGTGTGCTGCAGTCACCCTACACATTATGAACCACCCACGTCCACATTTGGCCATGTCAGAATATGTGGTAGTCGGGGGGCACGTGGCTGTGCTACTGTGGGAGGGAAGAGGCAGCAGGGGTCTTAGATCTTGTCACTTCTGGTGTTGTCTTCTATCAGAAGGGTCACATTAATCTATGTTACAGTTACTGGTAGGTGTGGGCTACTGGAGTCCTTTGCTGGGTGAGTTTCCATTTCATAAATATTTCCTGACCTGCAGCATCCCCCCCTCTTCTGACCTTGCTTCCTTGGGGTTCCTGGGATGGGAAACCCACCGCTGACTTTGGGTGAAAATGAGCAATTCTCTGGCTGTGCTTTTCTAAACAAGCAAATGAACTGCCTGGGGCTCTGAGACTGAATCTTCTCTTCTGGTTTTGCTACCCTGGAAAGTAAAAAGTGATGGTGATTTTTAAGTCGGAGGGTTTTAAAACAAGTTAGGTTTGCCTGGTCTTGGCTCGTGCAGCCTGCTACTCAGCTACCTCTCAAGCCAGCTGAAACAGAGGGAAATGAATTGCCCAGGATAAGCTGGAGCTGTTGGCTGTATGGCCTCACTGACCTGTGCCTACTTTGCACAACTCTGACATTATACATTGACTGTGGCTTTCTTGGTCTATCTGAAGAAATGAATGTCTGAACTGTCAAGCAGGTTAAAGGGCTGCAGGGGAGGCTCCTTAAAGAAAAGCATTTACAGCATAAAACTGAACTGGCTGCTTCTCATGGGATCAGCTGCAGGGAAAAAAGCTTTCCCATTAGACTGCCTCTTCAAAACACAGGCTGCCTTGAACGTAGGAGACAAAAGGTACCCCACTTTTGGCCATGTAGTGACAACCTGCACCTGCTACAGTTGAGTGCTTGTCTGTGATGTCTGTGGTGACCCTTCGGTGAGATTCAGTCTTTGGTCTGAGCTGGATTGCTTGGCTGGAAGGATCAGGTTGGCATGAGTGGAAGAAGAGTGTGGTAATTTGTTTGATACATCCTCCAGGTGTAAAATCAGGAGCACAAACCTGTAACTTGCTTCTCTGTCCTGCCAGACTTCTAGTGGAGTTGACTGAGAGAACTGGGAGGCAGTTCAGCTTCTCTGTATCTGAACCAAGGTGGTGCTCTACACTCCTAGCAGCATGGAAGGAGTGGTGTCTTGGCACTGATGCTGTGTGTGTTGCATAGCCACAAGCTTCCCCAGCTGTGGAGTCCATAGCCCAGTTGGCCTCCAGCTACCTTTGGCTTTGCTCAGCCCTCTCTGCTAAAGGTGTGCAATATACTCCTCGTCCAGTACTAAACTGAAATGGTTCTTGGCCTCCTGTAAAGTTCAGGTGGCCCAACAAAAAAACTAAAATGGCTGCTTTTCTGAAGAAGAGATTATCTAGCTCTTGCTGCTGTGTTTAAGAGGTCAAGGAGGACTTCAAAGCACTGTTGTCAGACTTCAGAACAAACCTTATCTGTAGTGAACAAACACTGCAGGAGAGAGTTCTTCCTGCAACCCCTCTCCTTGCTCCTGCACAGCCCATTGAGTCAGCTGCTGGTTGAGGGGCTGCCACAGCCTGCAGGGGGTGATGGGTGTTTCTGGAACCCACAGCACTGCCAGGGTTTGATGCTGCCCCCCTGCCATGGGGCAGATGGGGGGTGGGTGGATGTGATTCTCTCTGAATTGCTTAAGCAGCTCTGGCTGTTGCACTGTGCCCTGTGCCAATACAAACACTTGTGCATTCATGCACCCAGCAGGACTGGGAAACTGGTCCTGCTGGAAAATTTTTTTGCATTATTTTTTTTTCCTTATTTCTTATTCCTTTTTTTTTTTTTTTTTTTAACCAGATCAGTTCCCTGATATCTTGTTCACCATGAGGCTGCAAGAGCAGCTATGCAGGGGATGGTCCAGTAAGCATGAAAAGACACGTTCTTGTGGGAGGTGGTAAAGGGCCCTGATGCAGAATGTGAAACCCAATCTGCTGGTGACAGGCTGGTTGGTTTTACTCTTGGCACGTTGATTGCTGTGTTTTAGCCCTACTTAATTTACTGAGTTGCCTTGTCACAGTAAGGAGAAAACATAAAGCTGATTGGGCCATAGTGTGGTACTTAAAGGTCAGCCTCTAGAAGTGCTGGGACTGTAGCTGCTGTATGTAGGGAGCCACTGTGTTCTGTTCAAAGGATCAGCTCTTCTACAGATGTGGCCACAAAACTTGTCAGAAAAAGAGGATCAAAACCTAGTGGACACTGGGCAGAGTTTACAGTCTGATCTGTTCTGCTTACAGTGCAATAGATCCTAAAAGCTCTCATCCTATTTTGAGTAGGTGTTGGAAGGTGTCTCCCTGCCTTGAAAGCCCCAGTGCCAAGATGTAGCTACCATGTGATTATGGGTTGGTTCATGCTTCAAACAAAAGCAACTGCTGTTGCAGTTAGAGCCCCTCCTTCAAAGATAGTCCCATTCTGAGGTCATCAGCCAAAAATAGGAGCCCAGTAAGAACTCCACCAAAATTTTTCCAAATTTCTTCATACTAATAATGATCTGATAGAGAAACAGGCAGAATAACTGGCATATGTATCTCCTGCTGCAAAAACAGTTCTTGTGTTGCTGAGTGTTCATTCCTTACTTTCCAGTTAAAAGCTGCCTGACCCCTTCCCCTAGTCTAGCCTTGCTCCTGTTGGTGTAAACTGATGGATGGAAGGGTGGGGATGCAGAAGTCTGTTGGTAACACTGCAAAACTCCCTGAGGGAGAGGGGAAACAATGTCATCTGAAAAAGGAGGGCAGGTAGTTGTAATCTTTTGAACAGCTTTGACCAAACGCTAGCCAGGGATAAAAGTACTGCTTCCATTTAGGCTGTTTGAGATGGTTTGTAGCTGCCTTTCTGCTCTTTAGTCTGTATCATTGGCTCTTCTAGGAAGGTAACTACTTAATTAACCTGCAGGGTCACCCAGCAGCACTGGTGCTTATCCTGAGCAGTGGAGTAACAGGAGAAACAACTGAAAGAGCCATTAGCTGTTAGGGTGCCACACTGCAGCTGAGCTCTGATGTGAAGTGCTGATGAGCCTGCACACAAGCCTCACTTTGCACTTGCCACATAAAAGCATCGATTCTGTTTGAGCTACTCCAGAATTCATGGCTGACTTAAAATTGAAGGTGTGCATGGTCAGCTTCATGGTAGCAGCAGAAGGAGGGGGAGAGGTGGGGATGCTGGTGTTTGGTTGGGTTTGGTTTTGTGTGTGTTTAATTTTGGGTTTGGTTTTTTTGGGGTTGGTTGGTTGGTGTGTTTGGTTTTGTTTTGTGTTTTTCTTTGCCTCTTTTTTTTTTTTTTTCCCTCTTTTCACCAATTTAAGCTCTCTGAAGACCACGGACATCTGGGACTGGACTTAATTGTGTGTGGGCTAAAAACCTTGATATTCTGCAGTTAAACAAAGCTAAAATTTCTTTCAGCAGGTGTTTTTGGCTTCCCACACACTGCTATTAATATTTTGAGGTTAGAAGGTCTTCAGGCTGCTCTGGCTCAGACAGCATTTTTGTTAGAGGGACTAGCTGTCACCTTTTTCTAGATGTTAAAGAGCAAAGACAGACCTTTCTGGTTGAGCTTACTTTAGAGCTGTTCAAGTCCTTGTGAAAGTCTTTTTCTAGATGCTCTGGCATCATATTTAGTAGGCAAAACAGAGACCAAATGCTTGTCTTGTTCTTACATGTCTCTAAACAAGAGCAAGATGTTGGTTTTGCTTCCTGTTAAGTTGGAAGAATCTCACAGGATGCTCGGGGAGGTGTCTAGAGAGAACTCATTCCAGCTCATTCCTTTTCAGCTGAACAAGAGGGATTTATTAGGAGAAACAAATGTGCAAATTTAACAGCATTATTCAGATAATGGAGGGTTTCAAGGGTTTTATTTGTTGGGGTTTTTTGTTGGGGTTTTTTGTTTTTGTTTGCTAACACTACTGTAATAGGCTGATCACTAATTTGGATTAACTGGAGTGAGATACAACTCATCCTTAATCTAGTTTAGGGTTTGTGGCAGCTTGTGGCAAAGACAGTGGGTTTGTTTACCTTGAAGAGCAATTTGAAAAAAAGGTGTTTCCTTTCAAATCTACTATGGCTCTAAATTGAAGTGTGATTCCTAGTTTGGGTGGGGTGAGATCAACTAATAAACTGCAAATCTCCCCTCCACAAGGAGTGAGTACTTCACTGTAGCTCCTGCTGTAGCAGGAGGGAGCTCTGGCAGCTGTTGGGATAAGCACAGAAAGATGTGTGAATTGATGCTGCAACCAAGGTGAAGATTTAAGAATAGTTAGAAATGATGTTTGGGTTGTTGGGTTGGTTTGTTTTGGGTTGGTTTGTTTTTTTTTTGGTGGGGGGAAGTGAAGTGTGTCTGACTTCTGGAGCCAATAATATTGCTAATGAGTTAAAAAACCTGGCTCATTCTTGATTAAATTGAAGATGCCACTAAGCAGCTTTCTGGTTGTCCCAGCAGAACTGAATGGCTATTGTTCTGCAACAATACAGTGCTCAGCAAGAGCAGGGGCTGCCAGTCTGCACAGGGGCTCTCCTAAACAGGCTGCTTTGATACTTGGGGAAGGGGATCTTCCACTGGTTAATGGGACCTGGTTAATGTATGTCAAAAATGCTGTTCAAATTTTTACATCTCATGTGCAACCAAATTCAATGACCATATCAAGGGCATTTCTATTCAGTTTCCTGAGCTGGTGAAGGGGAAAAAAAAAAAAACAAACCAACAAAAAACCCCAACTAAACCAAAACAACAAAAACCAGAACAAAAACACACCCAACAACAGAAAAGAATTTAATTGCTAAAAAACACCAACATGATGTAGGTGCAGTGTAAGACTTGAAAGATTTTTGACTAGAATACATGAGATACCATCAGAGATCCTTCAGAGGATCCACTGCCTGAACTTAAATGTGTTCATCCAACCTCTCTGGCATCAATTAAAATGTAAATGGCCCATAAATAGTCTCAGCAGGCTAAAATAACATGGGTGATGATGGAAGAAATTTCTAGAGGCATGTCCACATTAGCTAATTATATCTAACAGGCTGATAATACAATTTTGAGCGAAGTTGTTGGTAATCTTGCTTTAAATTGGGATTTATTTTCAGCCTTTTCATATGATAGCACAACCTGGTGATTTAATCTGTGTTCCATGGCCCTAATCCTCTTAATTAATCAAATCCTTTCTCATTGGTGTTACTCAGATGCAGTAAAAGGTCACTGAAAAGCTTTGACCATGAGGTATTTGCTGTCTGAACAGCATGGTCCATCTTCCTGATGCAAACCCAAATTAGTTCAATCCCTTCCAATGCTGTCCTGAGTCAGTGTTTCATGTTAACCTTGCTGTCTCTGACATCCCTCAGCAGCAGGTCATTATAGAAGCATGAACTTTCTGCAGTACTTGCATTTAGTGGTGCCAGGAGGAAAGGCCTTTCATGATGACTGAAGCTGTAGTCTGTGGAGCAAGAAGTCTCTGTGTCACTATAGCTACATACATTAGGTCAGTGTTGTTTGATGCTGGTGTTTTGTGAAATCAGACAATGTCATGAAGTTACCTCACTGTGTGGATATTCTTACTGTGTCCACATGTGCATGATCTTGTGCTGTTCCTTGAATGTCTGGGGCAAAGAAAGTCCCTCTTGGATCCCAGGCCTCAAAACAGCTGGTGAAAGGGAGAGGCTGTAGCTCCTGCTTTCTATTCCTTGAAGAACTGTAACCATCCTTAGGGAACAGGAATCAGGCTGAATCTGCCTCCCTTCATGTTTGCAGGGTGGCTGCTGAGCAGCATCTGAGCAACTCTGCACTGGAACAGTGTGGGTCACTATTGGTTTAGACTGGTCTGCACTGGACTTTCCTCCTCTGGGGAGGACCTAGATATCCCTGCTAATATACAGGAATCAAAGTAGGATTCAAACAATCCCATGAGAAAGTCTATAGAGAAATAGAAGGTGCAGCAGCCTGGGAAGAGGTGAAAAGCTCAGGTGTGAGGGTAGGCTGGCTGAACACGCTGGGTAAGAAGAAACAGACATGGCATGACTGAACAAGCCTCATCCATTAACCCCACAAGGGGAAGGGGTGCAGGTCTGGTAGCCAAGATCAAGAGTTGCTATTTAATTTCTTCACAGTCTGTGGTCATTTCATGGGTGTTGCTAAGGTCTCCAGACTACCACATCTGTCTGGGTGTTCTTGGAAATCCCATATGAGCTACCCCTGAAGATTCAGATTGGAGGGGAGTTAGTCTCAATTCCAGATAAAGGTATATGGTGATATGTCTTAAACTGTATAGTCAGTCCTTCCTTTGATAAGAAGCTGGAGAGATTGCTTTCTAACTGCTTCAAGGTAAGAGTTTTCCCACTGGGAGCAGAATGCACCACCCCTTTTGCACTCAAAACAAGTAGAGTGGGAAAACAAAGGATTGTGGTTGCTACTGCAGGGAAGGAGGGAGAAAAGTGCTCCCCAGCCCCCCGCCAACCAAAGCTGCAGTTTCTGAAGTCTGACTTAACTTCTGATTGTACTGGAAAGATGCTCAAGGGAGCAGAGTTTGGGAAGCCTGTCAGTTCTTCCAGCAGTCTGTAGTCGTTAATGTTTGAAGGGCAGTGATATCAGCCAGTGTGACCTCAGAAGGCAGACACATAGGAAGTACTTGCCCGACCTGCTGGCCACGGGTGAGTGCAAAAGCACAATGAATCAACCAGGGGAAATCTAAAAATCCAAATTGCTTCATAGTGTGCAGCAAACAAAAGACTGAAGGACAATTTCTTGTTAAAAATGACTCTGGAAATATGCTTGTAGAAGCTTGAGGAGAAATGGTTTGATTTTGTTGGGGTTTTTTTGTTGTTTTTTGGTGGTTGTGTTTTTGTTTGTTTATGGTTTTTGGTTGTTTGGGGATTTTTTTGCATTTGAGAAGGAAAATGTTAAAAAAACTTAATGGCAATTTTATTTCTTTTGGTTTTCGTTTTCTTCTTTTGGTTTTTAAATCATCTAACTACAGTGACCCCCTAGAAGGGGTAAGATCTTGTGCCTGGATGAGGTTGGTGGCAGCTTGGACACTTGTGTTCAGAAAGGTTGAATTTTATGGTCTAGTTAACCACCTCAGGAAGGAGCTGTTCTGTGGCAATCAGGGGAATGGGTGAGGTATTAAGGATGGAAGAGAAAATGGGATAAACCTGGTATCTTAAAGGAATGAAAAGGAGACAGGGCCAATAAATACAGCCATGTAGGCAACAAATGGGCAATGAGAGAATTCAATTGCTTTGTTTGACATCCCAACTAGTGCTGGCTAACCTCTTTCTAGGATGAGAATGTTTCAGGCATTTTTAAGTGATGCTGTGTTAGTGCAAGCTAGAGAGATAGAGCAGGCCTGGCTGCAAAGCTGCCAAGAATGTATGTTCTTTTTATATGTCAGAGGTTTCACACTCCAGAGAGAACCATGGTCAGCTTGGATGATGCAGTGCAGTATCTCCTTAAACCTGCAGATGGGGCAGAGCTGGAAGAGGATGATAAGGACATATGGAGAATGGGGTAGAAGTCAAAAGTCTGGAAAGAGGTGAATGTAGTTGCATGAGGAATTATGAAAATGGGAAGAAGTGACTTACAGGGCTTGGGGTTTAAATCTGAGAAGGGAGAATGACTGGTGAGGTAATGGTAGCCCTGCAGAAGTAAACCTGGGGCTAGTCACGAGTTGAGAGTCAAGCCTGTTGTACTGCTAGGGACTGTGAAGTGTACACAGCAGGGGCCAACAAGGTGCATGAAGTAATCCCTCTGCTTTACTCAGTGTTGTCATCTTTGGATGTCCTGAACTGCTTTGAATGTTGTGTGTTATGACAAGCAGGTGCAGAACAGGGATTTGGTCTCTTATTTCAGCACCTGAACTTCTGGGTTGGTTAGTGTACCCCTCGAGGGGTAAGTGGAGAAAGCTCAGGGCTGTATTCTCCTACAGCCTGGCTTCTGACTCAAGATTTATTTGGTCTGAGTGCCCACACTTGCAAAAAGGGAATCTCATTTTACTTCCAGATAGACGTTGTATTTTCAGGTATTGGAACAGTGCTGGAAAGGCTTAAAAAGGCAGAGAAGCCAAACTACTTTGTCCCCCCTTCCCTTCTGCTCCTTAGAACTAATGGAGTAATTCACAGATGATGTAGCTGGTAGATAGCAAAGACTTGAGCAGTCAGAACCTGAAGCAAAATGGTTATGTTGTGGAAGATCTTCCACATCAGCTGCTACCAGGATGCAGCTCTAAAGGGATTCCTTGCTTTTTTCTTTCCCAAAGCAAGAAGCAGTGCAGGGAAGGGGGTTGGAGAGACCCTGACCAGAGGAACCACAACTACTCTCTTACAGAGGGGGGGATGCCAAAAAAGAAAGATGAAAAAATGCAATCTGAACAAAGAAAGTCTGTGTAACCTTCAAGAGCCCTTAAAGGACTCCATGCAAGCAACATGATAACTTAGTTATCTCATCACTAACACACCTTTTCCTCTTCTCTTTAAAGCAAACTACAAATGTGAACCTTCCTCCTGAAGATCTTGATTCATCTGGTGATGACGATGATGCATTCTCAGGTTCAGGTGCAGGTGAGTTATTAAGACTTGTACTGTTAGTGCCTGATCCTTCCAGAACGTGGCAGTTGAGATCTTGATAAGCTGCTCGCCCCAGAACATGAGAGTTTGTAACAGAGCAAGAGCCTAATCTAGTAATCTTGTATTGCTTCAGATACCAACAATTAGCAGAAAATGAGTTATAGGTGACTTGAAAGGGAGCAGAGGCAGGTGTACTTCATGTGACTGCTAATATGAGAGATTGCATGAAGAGTGTTATGAAACTGGAGTGATTCTGTGCTCGTTGGAAAGAGAGACTACAAGAAGGGCCTTTGGTCTCTCTTACAAGCTGGCAGGAGATGCCATTTGAGGATGTGGAAGCCCCAACCCTACGTCGAGTGCAAATTTTCTGTCATCAGATGTGCAAGTTCCTATGGGCCATAATTTTTAAAAAGTGAAACAGGGAGGGGTTAGGGTGGGGAAAAAGTCTATTGGAATGATTATGTTCATAAGAGACCTTTTGGTGTTCAGTGCTGAAGCTGAGGAGATGCTGCTGAGGAAAGAGAGCTATTGAAAGCTAAAGCATGGTATCCTTCTGCTTCCTTCCAGCAACATGTTTGTATTTGAGATTTAAAATTCTACAGGAATAGGGCCCTGAAATCAGTGCCAAATGTGCCAGTGACTCAAAGGGTTGAGTATACGAGTGACTGCTCTGCATCAAAAAATACTTACAGGAAGAGTACAGTAACCATCTGAGCATCCAGTGTACTGAAAGCAGATGTCCCCCTTGTTGACCTTTCCACGAATGACTAGCACTGGTGCCTGGGGAGAGAAGCAGATGACTAAGACAGTATTGCTGAGTAACACATTGGGCTGTCCCTTGCTTATTCCACTGAAAAGGATAAGGAGCCACAAACTGAACAGCTGTTAGTACAGGTAACAGCTACATGGGTTAGGCATCCTCCTTAGACCAGCCTCCTGAAGATACTAGTACTAGGTCTCTAAGCTGGCCAAGGATAACGTGTTTTTGGTTTGTTTCACTTTGCAGGTCCTCTGACTGACCAGCCCCACACCTGGAGAATCCCAGGAGAACAGACAAATTCCTCGTCACTGGCAACACCAAAGGATCCCAGCGAGCAGCCGTTTGCCGGCACCGAGAGCCGGACTGAGAAGGAAACAGCATCCCCTTCTGCAACCAGTAGTGCAGTGACAGAGGAGTCAGTAGTAGCTGTGAGGGATGAAGGAAGCATCCTGGGCTCGCCCAGTGAGAAGCCAGCCAGTGATGCAGTTACAACAGTGAGAAGTCCTGCTACGCACTTGCCTTCCATGGTTCATGTAACTTCTTCAGAAGCCGCAGGCACAGTCCGTGAGCTCCAACCTCAAATCCCCAGCTCAGATGTGCCAGACACTGGAGCTGGGCCTGAGCCCCATTCTACCATCCCTCATGAGGGAGATGTCGCTGCCACCCCCACGCCAGCTCCAGAGAACGTTGTTCCTGCCCATGAGGATGGTTCTGAAGATGGCTCTGGAGACCCGGTGAGAACTAATTACTTTAGGCATCCTTCCCAGGGAGATGCTGTAGTAGTATGTAGGAAGTTGGCTTTGCATGGAAGTGTGGCAATTTATCAAAAGCAGTGATTGACTTAGTAGTTTATATCAGTGGAGGGTTTTAGATGAGAAAAAAACAAAGCTGTGTAAACTGTCTTCAGTAACAGGCTGAGAAACATGACTAACCTGCCTTGTATGTCCCAACAGGGAGACTTTGTCTTGACTAAAGATGAAGATTTGGTCCCCACCCAGAATTCAGAAGTACTGGCTGACTCTGGGAGGAATGCCAAAGCAGCAGGAGCCTCGGGAATTATGGACAGAAAAGAAGTTCTTGGAGGTACCTGATATCCTGGATTTCTAGCTGATAAAAACCAGACTCTTCCAGGAGTCTTCCAGGCAGCAGAAGCTGCAGCTCTGCGAGTACAACTCTGAGCATGATACCAACCTTCTACATTAGACCTCTGAATTGAGGGTTCATGATTCTGCATTGTCAGAATGCTAACAAGGGCAAATATTAATCTGCTGAAATCAAAGCAACCACTGCTAGTTGGCATGTTATGTTTAAACCTATTCCTCCACTTGTCTCAAAAATGACAGTAAAACTGTTCTAGTGCTCCTGGGTCAGGTTCCTAGAGTTGAACATTCACAGCCTTGCCACTTTGGAGCATGGTCTGGTGGGAGATGTGTTTTTCTAGGTTGACCTCATGAAGATGATCAGTAATGGCAGGGTGACTGGTTTGGGAGGGAGCAAAAGGACAAACTAATTTCTGGAAGTCATGAAGCTGGGGACTGCACAGTAAGGAACAATCTGGAGCTTGCAAACATAGAAGCATTATGCAGGGAGATGTTGAGAGTAACTGTCTTTTTCCCCTCTTCTAGGTGTTATTGCTGGAGGACTGGTAGGCTTGGTGTTTGCAGTGTTTCTAGTTGCATTCATGCTGTACAGAATGAAGAAAAAAGATGAAGGCAGCTACTCACTGGATGAACCAAAACAGTCTAACGGAGGATACCAAAAACCACACAAACAAGAGGAATTCTATGCATAGACACTGATCTTCAGGACACTTCTTATTCCATCTTTCTTGGACTCTTCTCTCCCTGCACGTGGATCTCCTAGTGTGCTTTGCATTAAACTTAAGCCATATGATCATTGGGATTTTTGACCTTACCACTTTGCCATTGGAAATTTTGTAACTACAAAGTAGGTCTGGATTCATGGAACATTCCCTGCTTTCTTGCACAACTCTAATTTTATTTTTTTTTCCTCAAACAGAAGTGGGACTGCAAGTTCCTAAACTCATTTTGGTTTATCCAAAGACTGCTGGGGCAGGCAGTTGGGAAGAGGATAAGGGAGCACTGTATGTATAAACCTCTTGGTACTTGGGGAAAGGGCTAGCAAGAATAAACAATTACCAGTGCTCAAATTCTGTATAGCAGGGATTCTTTCTATTTAACTCATAGATGTGTTTCAGGTGTAGCAGATGGCTGCACTGAGCAGACATTTGCTACACAGCAGTCCTCTAGCTCTTTCTAACTGCCATATTTGGAGCACTTAATGCCTATGATACATCAAGTTGAATGACTTCTAGTGAAAGGAGGTGTGAGGGGCAGGATAAGCAAATGACTGTTGCATGACTTAAAATAACTTCTATTTTGGAAGCATTATCCCATACTCGGAACCAGCTCCTAAGCTGTTGGTACATTCACTAATATAAAACAAACCCCAGAGACCCCTTAGCATCGGACTGTCCCAGTACCCTCTTGCTCTTTCTAGGCTTAGGTAAGAAATAGATTTTGGGTTTTTTTCTAAGCAGTTTCATCTCAGAGATGCCTTCTTAGGTGCCAAATCTAGCTGGGCTGTCGTGCTGCAGATGCTCTCTCCCCGTGCTGCTGTGCAGTCACCAGGTGAGTGCTGGCGTGTTGTGGCACCTGCCTCTCTGTGCACTGCTTACAGAGGGTGTCTCAAACGTGCTCTGCTGCCTGTGCCACAGGATACCTCAGCACAGGGGGTGGAAGGTAGCAAGCAGCATATTGTGACTTGGCAGCTAAGGAGTAGAGAAGTGCAGCATCTGAAACAAGCCTGCTGAGGTCTAAGTATAAATGGCCTTAAATACACACAACAGTCATGTGCTTGACTTGGCAATTCCAGAATGTCTCTTCAGAAGCTGTTCCTGCACTTTGGAGAGAAGCAGCTCCAGGGATGTCTGACTAGTAAGGGCCAAAAAGCACCTCCTGATGGAAGTCCAGGTTCCTGAAGCTGTTGGTGGTCAGTGTGCTGTCACGACGCGAGGCACTGAGTCCTTGCTGAGGGCCTGGAGTTCTCCAGGGTGTTTCAGCCCCAGTGAGAAAAGTGTGGGGTTCTGCACAAGCCTGAATCTGCTCTGCCTTTGGTTAGCTTCTTGCAAGTTCAGTTCCTCATCACTCGGTGCAGAAGGTATGGGGAGGGTAGAGGAGTGTTTACAACTGATGTAAATATTTGTACTGTTGAGCCAGAGGGAATGATCAGAGAAATACCTGGGAATATTGCAACAGTTGGTATAAATGGTGCATGCTAACAGCAGAACTTGTGTAATTTAAATGAAGTATAAAACACTCCTCAGCTGCTATGCAGCCAAAATTGGTGCCTTCTCTGCAAACCCAAGAAAAAAAAAAGCCACTTGATTCCAGACTCTTCTTTATGCACAGGGAAAACTTGTGCATACATGTAGCTGGCTGCTTTTACATAAAGCTGCAAAGTCCAATAAGTCTTTTTTTTTTTTTTTTTTTTTTTAATTGAATGAATTTTTATAGGTTAATACAATGACCAGACTGTGTTAATTTCAGCTGTAATTCTTTGCTTTGTATAGGAATGTAGAAATGTTGTTTGATAGGTTTTATCTATGAAAAGGTTCTTGTAAAGCACAGGAAGATAAAGTGGTAAAAGTTCAGTTGTACCTCACAACCTTGCTAGGGGGAAAGGAAAAAAAAAATGTATATTTTGGTAGTCTATAAACTGACAGTTTGTGAAACAAACATGACATTCTGTGTTATTTAAGTGGTACAAATGAAATACAAGTTTTAACAGAAGACCCAACATTTGGTTATCTGTATGCCATGTAAAGGTATACTGCAATAAATGGCATTTTGGCAAGAATATGTCTGATCTGTGAATGTTACTCTATATAATAACTTCATAAAAGTAGATGTGGTTTTTAAGATTCCCTAACTCTTTAAGAAGTTGTATTCCAAGTATGAAATGTGCACTTTGGTGCTAAACATATGAGGGATCAGCACAGAACTTGAAGGGTGTGAGAGTGGCCTGCTTCCCTCTTACCCTGCCCTGGATGCCCAGGTTTTGGTGAGCTGCTCTACCCTGAGGCAGTGGTGTGGGATGTGAATGCACTGTAGTGGAGACTTGAATGAAATCTGCTGGAGCTCTGCAGCATTTCATGCTGGTTCTGATTTTGAGAGCTCCCCTTACTTGTGCAACCCCAAAAAGGTGGGAAAAAAAAAAATGTTTTAAACCTTCCTCAGGGCTCCCCCTTACTACCTGCCTTGTGCCTCAGGGAGTTTGAGCTCAGCTCCAAGTTTTTTGTATTAAAATGTGCTTCCCAAGACAAAGGTGGAGATGGTTGGTACCTTCAAGGAGGGAGAACAGAGCAGGCCTGTCAAGCTGCTGTTCTACAGCCTCAAGTACTCTAGGGTGCTACAGCTTGTGTGGGAGGAGATGGAGCAAAACAGAAGTAAAGTTGTCCTTCACAAAATAGGAAAGAGAAAAGCTGCTGCCTGTCTGGGTGCCTCTTACTGCAGCTTATACAATTTTCATGTAAAAAGCTGCAAGAAAATTATTGTTTTGGTTCTGTGCACTAGCCAATGTATTTTTAGTTTATAATTTCCTTTTGCCTACATTAGAGCCATGTGGCCTGTGATTCCCATAAGAAAATGATTGAAGGAACATTGGTAATCAGAAGGTACTGAGATCAGGCAAAAAGATTGAAGGGTTGAGTTCAGAAGACTAAACAAAGCTGGCACATGCTTTCTAACTACATGCCAGCTTTGCCAGTCCCTTGAAGGGGGTAAAAAGCTTGTGTAAGATGGGAGGTGATTGTTTTGCATAGCAGTGTCTTACCTGTTGTGCATTCTCTTTCTTGAGAGTTCCCAAGACTCTGGCTTCCACTTCTCCAGTCAGTGATTATGTGGGAAGTTTAAGGTGTCAAGGAGAGGAAAAAAACCAACTTGCTGAGGGAAGTGGGAAATTTTGAGTGTGAAAACCTTTACCTGTGAAATGAATGGAGTGTCTGATCCTCAGCATGCACTTGGGAAAACCTACACTGGTCTAAGAGAGAATGATCTATAGAAGGGATAGTCTGCCTCTATATTCTGGCACAGGTTAGCCTGGATTTTCCCAAGTCACATTTCTGTTCACTGTGCTTCCTGACCTTCTTCATCCATGCAGGAGCAACTACCACATTTGCTCTTGTTCACAACTGAGATGCAAAGAATGTGGCTGGCAGAGAGTCTGACCCCTTCTTTGTTCTGGAAAGATGAGCTGGAGGGTGTAAATGCACTGAATGTCAAGGAAGGCAAACTACCAGAGGAGGAGGACTTCATGCAATTCTCACTTTGTCAGGTTGCATTAGACCCTATAAAGGAAGCTAAAGCAAATATAAAAGGCTGTATAATCTTCTAATTGAAATAGAGAACAGGAGGGGGAAAAAACCAAGGCTGCTCTATGGGGGTAGTGAGAAGAAAAACTATTTCAGACATTTCATAAATGCCTCATCTGAGTCTTCAGCAGCACTTATATATATATATTGATGAAAATGAGTAGTGGAATAAAGGTTCAGGGAGAAATTTGCTCTATTTAAGGTAGCAACAAAACTTAAAAAACTACCTCTAAATATGCAGTAGATGAAATAGAGGCTTAAAACCAAATAGTTACTTGGCATTCCAGGGTGGTGTTTAGCTCATGAAACTGGAAGCCTGACGGATGGAATTTTTAATAAGCTTGTCAAATTAGAGGATAGCAATTCTACTGCATAAAATGAAATGCAGTGTCTGCACTGAGGAAAGAGGGGAGAAAAGATACAGCCCCAGCAGAGTGCAGGACCTTACAAAAGGATCTAGCAGATAGAAAAGTTAAAAGATGGGATGCTGATAGGTGGGATAAAATGGATTGAGCCAAACCAAGCAGATCTCTCGCTTTTTGGTAGCAGTTTTTTTCAGTCAAAATCTATTCTAACTGAATTTCAGTAAAGCAATTTATTAGTGCCATAAAGAAAATGAATAATCAAAAGGGGGAAGCTGGGGATTAGTGGAAGAATTGTAAACTGATGAGGAATGGGTTAAGGAGGAGGCTCTGCTGGTCAGAAAGTGGATAGGAAGAAAAGACCTCGTTTTGGGGATATCATTCTAAAAATTGTCTGAATTAGAAGGGACTACATGGAATTACAATCACTGTTGGGAATTTGGGCAGGTTCAACAGTATGGAATATCGAGTAGAATATTGTAATGTTCTGACAAGTAGCAATTAAGATCAGTTTCAACAGGACAAGGTCAGGCATTGGAGTGGGTAACAAAAATTTCTGTTCTACCCTGGGAGTAAAAGAAGGGAAGAAAGGGCTTGGTGAATTAGTTAGTCTTAGGATAATTATCTGTGTGATGCACCTGTAGAAAGGGGGGAAAAAAAACCCCAAAAAGCAGGTTATAGTACCCAAGGCATTTCTACCAAATAGAATTTTCAGCATGGTGGGTATTGTTACACAAAGTGCTAGTGAGCCCTTTGTTTACCATCACCTGCATGCTCTAGGACTAATTTATGCTGGAAACGCAGGGAAAAACATTGAAATGATGTGGGAATACAGAGTCTCTTCCCACAGTAAACAGTGTTAGGTTTGTTCAGATTGGGCCAATGCAGACTGACATGCCCTACAGTGGCTGGCTGCATGCTTGTCATGGTACAGGACAATACAGAGACAGGGATGAGCAATTTAGGCTAAAGAATAACATGGGATAAAGGGGAAAAAAAAAACAGTCAAGTATAAACATTGAAATAATTCAAAATCTTGATAATCCTTCCATTAATGGTGGGAGCAATATATGAAAATGGACTAAATAGGAAGTTTGATGTTCAGGGAGATTATGGTGTGAAATGTTCCTGAGCTAGCAGGATGTCTTTCAGACAACAGTTTATGCAGAGAATACAAAGACCTTTTAAAAACCCTTCTCCTCTTACCCTGTTTTTCCTCCTCACTATCTTGAGTGTATGGAAGATAACTTCCTGACACAACTGGTAGATGAGCCTACCAAGGAGGGAGCCTCACTCGACCTCTTCTTCACAAATAGAGAAGGACTAGTGGGAGATGTGGTGGTCAGAGACTGTCTTGGGCTTAGTGATCATTAATTGGTTCTCAATTCTTAGTGATGTGAAAAGAGTGGTTAGCAGAACCTCCACCTTGGACTTCTGGAAGGCAGGCTTTGGACTGTTCAGAACACTAGTTGAGAAAGTCCTGTGGGCTACAGTCCTGAAGGGCAAAGGGGTCCAGGAAGGCTGGGCGATCTCCAAGAAGGAAATATTAAAGGCCCAGGAGAAGGCTTTCCCCATGTGTTGTAAGGTTAAAAAGCAGGGAAAATGGCCAGCCTGGTAGAACAGGGAGCTTTTGGTGGGACTTGAGAAGAAAAGGAGGGTTTACCACCTTTGGAAGAAGGGCCAGACAACTCAGGAGGAGTACAGAGATCTTGTCAGATTATACACAGAAGGAAATAGGAAGGCAAAAGCCCAGCTGGAACTCATCTTGGCCACTGACATAAAGGACAATAGAAAAAGTATCTACAAGTACATCAACAGTAGAGAACGAGGGAGAATATCCATCTCTTACTGGATATGGGGGGGTTGGACATTGCAACCAATGATGAGGAAAGGGCTGAGATACTTAATGTGATCTTTGCCTCTGTCTTTAGTGATCAAACCAACTGCTCCCATGGTGTTCAGCCTCCTGAGCTTGAAGATAAGGATGGTGAACAGTACAACCCCTCCATAATCCAGGAAGAAGTAGTAGGCCACTCTAAGGAACAGTGTGGTCAGCAGGAGAAGGGAAGTTATCGTGCCCTTGTACTCAGGTCTTGTGAGGCCTCATCTCAGTGCTGTGTTCAGCTCTGGGCCCCTCATAATAGGAAAGCCACTGAGGTGCTGGAACGTGTCCAGAGGAGCTACCAAGCTCATGAGGAGCTCAGAGAACAAGTTGTATGATGAGAGGCTGAGGGAGCTGGGCATTTAGTTTGGAGGAGGCTTAAGCAGGGATCTCATTGTCCTCTACAACTATCTGAAAGGAGGTTGTAGAGAGGTGGGTGTTGGCCTCTTCTCCTTAGTTACTAATGACAGAACCAGGGGAGATGGTCTGAAGTTGCAGCAGGGGAGGGTTAGATTAGATATTAGGAAGAAATTCTTTATGGAGAGAGTGGTGAGGCATTGGAACAACCTGCCTAGGGAGATGGCCGAATCACCAACCCTGGAGGTATTTAAGAAACAAGTTGACATGGTGCTTCCCAACATGCAGCTACATTCAGCACACAGCCCCACCAATGGAGTAATTGGCCCCTTCTCATTTTCAGTACATCCATTCTGAAGCTGACTTTATGAATAACTTAACAACAGCTGAGTGTTCAATCTTCATGACCCAGAGCAATAGGTCAAAAAGGTCTTCTTAATGATTTACTGTTCTCAGGGTGGCAGAGGGGAAGATAAAGTTGTTTTGGAGTCACCTTACCTGCCTTTTATGCAGACTTAAAATGTGGCTTTTTTTATTATTATTGCTATTAATGTGCTACTAGAGGAAAAGGCAGTTTGTATATGCTCTTGAAAGTGCTGGTTGAGTCTGCTCTTCCTGCTCAAATATTGCTGTTAATGTTTGATAGCAGCCGCCTGAAAACAGAAGCCTTTGAACTGTTTATTGTTCGTGGGAGGTGGTTTGTGTTTTTTTGTTGTGCAGGTAAACTGAAGCCTAGCTGCAAGTTTCCTGGGCATGGCACAAATGATTGGAGCTCTGTTCCAAAGTGGTGTTGGCTTTAAGTATTATTTTCAGATGTCACCATTTCTGTTTTCAAATAAAACCCCTCCTTCTGGAGCACAGCTCCCTGTGCTTGCCCAGCTCTGAGGAGTGGTTGTGTGGTTACTCCACTGTAAGGATTAGTCACACATTAACCACAGCTGTAAAAACATCTCTGTGGGAAAATCACATCCGAATACGGAGGGCCCCTGAGTCTGCAGCTCCATACTGAGGAGGTGGATTTCTGATCCATTTCTCTTCAGCTCTGTGCAACAGACATCAGGTCTGTTTACTCTGCTGGGGTGGTGCATCACAGCTTTTCCTCTAGCAGGCTTCTGCCTCCCCCACTTCCATGGACAATGGTCTGCTGAGATCTTACAGGTAGAGCTGAGTCAGACGATGTTTCTAAGCCAGCAGGTCTCGGGGAGGAGGGGGCCACACTATTTCATTGCCACCTGAGGCAAAGCAGGTGGTGCCAAATGATGACTTAGGGCTCTTTGATTATAACAGCTGTAAGTCTGTGAGGAACAAGGATACTCTTGCTCATTGCAAGATGAAAACTAAAGGTTGTAGTGAGTTCTTTTGCTTTTTACTCAATAGAAACCATCCATTACGCTTGTCCTTCTATCTGCATGTCCCTACACCTCATTCTACATAGGCCTTCAGGAAAGTATGGACCCTGCACTCAGTTTCCAAGTCCTCCTCTCCCAGTCTTTTCAGAGGTACTAAATCTGAAGAGCTTAGAGGAGAAGCAGAGAGAAGACAGAATCCCCTTAGGAACGTGTGACTCAGTAGGGCCACTCTGCATCAAGCTTTGGCCTCTGACAACTGTTGCTCTGAAGTTAACACTTCAGGGCTTCCAGGCAGGGTCCCAGATCATCATCAGCCAACCACAGGGTCTATTATCCCCCCACTGCTGGTGGCCCTTGAAAGAATGACAGGCCTTATTAATGTGAATAGTTCTTGGGGGTCTTGGGGGGGCAAGGCAAGCAAGTGCAAATGATTGATGCACAAACTGGAGTACTTTCAACAAAACTACTTGGGGCAAAGGAGGAAAAGCAGCACTCATGAAGAACATGTAATTACCATGTCCTCTGCCCCACCCTTGCCTTCTCAAGAGAAAATTCTCTCTTTATACATGAGTCTGGCTTCTGAATTTACTGATTTGCTCCAGGCCTGTGTCACATGGCCCATTGCAAGTCAGCAACCAACAAAGTCTCTTTCATATAAATCAGTGAGGCTCCTTTAGAGTCAAGCTTCTTATTTAGTACATCAAAGACAACTGAGCACTGGGAACAAGGCAGTGCAGCTTTCTGGTATTGCTGGAAGTGATATCCCTGTATTTGGGAACTGAAGGTGGGAATCCTCAGCCAGCTTCAGTGGTTCCATTCTGCTTCCTGAAGCCATGTCCTCACCCTGGCTTCTGCCTGGAAAAGGCAATTTAGGCTGGGGCAGGAACATACATATTACTGTAATGTGAGAATATGCATTGCTCTGAGAAAATGCATGTTTTCTGTGCCCTGAGATTACTCCCACTCTTACCAATCTCTGCTGCCTCTGCTGCCTGCTCTAGCTTGTTTTCATGTCACCCCAGTGGCACACATTTCAGATCCTTCCCTACCTCCAGTGAGTAATAGAAGGTTGCCTCAGGCTCCTCACGTTTTCTTTACATGGGGCAACATAAACTCCAACTTGGCTTTAAGCAATGTGCCATTCCTTTTTATCTAGAAAAGCCTTAGAGACAAAGGAAATCTGAAGTTATTCCATGCAGTGGACTCCTATACTGATTCCCAGATTAGTAGTAAATAGGAAAATAAAATCCCATACAGCACAATTCCTCTGAACAGTTAGGACCCTTTGAGTGTTGTTTTACAATGGCTTCTTGAAAAGTTTGCATCAATCCTGCAGCACCTTTCCATTGCTTTATCCATGTGAAATGAGGCAAGACAGGTGAGAAATACTACAGTACAATCTTGTGAGGGCACTGATGCCTCTTCTCCTCCAAAGGCCAGTCACACAGCCTCTGTAATGTGCATAATGCCCAGCCCTTGCTGCCTCCTAACACAAGGACTATCTCAGCCCCAAATATTCCCTTGTTTAGTCCAGAAAGCAAACATATGTTTTTAGAAGTCCTTGTACTGTATGTACATGGGGTCACTGGCCCAAGTCAAGCAGGGAGTGCCCCAGTCCCACTCAAAGCCTAACCCTGGAGTGTTAGCTTGTCAATACAGCAAATATAAGCTGAAATAGGTGTCAGGAGAAAATTAGGTTATTTATGGAACCTGATGAAATACATCTCATTGTGTCTGATGCCTGGAGGTCTAGAGATGCGTGAAGACATCACTGGCTCAGGGGCAATGTGCAGGACTCAAGAGTTGAGTCTCTTTCTAAGAGCCTTTAAGAGCACTCAAGAAATCATAGAATCATAGAATGTTTTGGGCTGGAAGGGACCTCTGAAGTAATCTAATCCAGCCCCCCTGCAGGGAGCAGGGACACCCTCAACTAGACCAGGTTGCTCAGAGCCTTGTCCAACCTCACCTTAAATACCTCCAGGACTGATGACTCCTACCAAAGCCCAAAGTGCATTTGTTAACCTGCTGTCATCAGAGCATGATGGCAGCAGAGCCTCCCTGCCCCACACGAGCATCTGTTTAAAGTGTGGTGACATTGTCCAAAGCCCCACAGCCACCTTCTGTTTTCTCCAGGTAGTAAAAAGCAAGCCTTTGTAAAATTCAGATGTTGAAAACTCAGATGTGCCAGAACTTAAAGCACAATGACATTTAAATATGCAATCTAATAGCCTAATATCAGGCATGTTAAAAGAGCTTTAGGGCTTATCTAACTGTCAGTTAATCAAATTTAACATAATCCAAGATTTGTAAAGGTGTTCATTAACACAGGTCAAGCATTTATCTTTTTTTGGGGCAGTACAGAGAGAATCCATTTTGGAATTTACCCCTGGTAATGCTCTTCTCCACCAGGGTCATCATTTGTGTAGCTAAGATCTTTATTCTGGGAAAAAAACACACTCCTCACAGTAATGATTTAAGAGTTACTACTGACAGGGCTAAGAAGTTTTTACCAGCACACAGTGGAAGTCTGTGTATAAACATGTAATTGAAAGAAGATATTTGTTTGAAAGAATCTCTGCTCAATCTTAAAATTGATAAATTTTATAAATTTATAAAATAAATATATAGGCTCAGCAGCTGGCATCACTGCTGGAGAGCAAGCAAATATGAATGCCTGTTCCTATAAGGACTATTATTTACCATTCTCACATCTGTGGTGTCTATGAAACCAGTGCTTAGCTTTTGATGGGGTCGTCTTCCTCCCTCTCCAGTCCACACCAGAGCTGAGGTGCTCACTCATCCCTGGAGATGGCTGGCTTTGACCAGAATGGGGCAACTCTCAGATGCACTATCCTGTGTGTCCTCAGAGCATGAAAGTTTCTAAGAAGCCTGAACATAATGCTTCTTTTGAAAAAGAAGTTCACCCTGCCTGGTGTTTACATGAGGCATACAGAAAACTAACAAGATGCTAGAAATGCATAGATGGAGATAACCAGGCCAGGACAAAATATTCATGGAACTTACTGAACCTGAACCAAAAGCCATTTTCTTTTTTTGAGAAATAAGCAAATAACAATTATGATGGGTCACAAGCAAGAGAAAGGAATGTGAACCCTCAAACCCATCATCCTCTGCTTGAAGTGTCTTTTCCTTTGGGTTGCTAGGTTGAAGTTCTGTGCTGTTTGATGTGCACTGAGTGCATCAACTGTGGTGTGAGGTCTGACTCCATTCATATAGAGCAAATGCTCACTTCTCAGGAAACACCACACACCATTGTGATATCAGCAATTCTGCCAGCACTTGCTGACTTTGTTGCTAGAAATGTAAGTATTTTTACAATAACCAATGCAAAACAAAGTCTATCCAATTAGGAAGAGAGAGAGAAGAAAAGAAAAAAACCTAATGAAATTCAGGATGCAACTGCTACATTGGAGTAAACTAGGCAGGGCCAACAAGCAGGACAGTGCATGAAGATGTGAGCATCTGGTGGTGATGAATCAGAAAAAAAGCAGGAAAAAAATCTGCTGAGGGGACAGGACATCAGCCTCATGCCAGCAGCCACCACAGGGTAGAATTTCCTCTCTGTCTGCCCTGTGGTTGCTGTATAGCCTGTAGCTTTTGAAGTCCAGAGAGCTCAGAATGAGAGTCTGTCATATGCAGGTTCTCATATTCCTATTATTCTTGCATTGTTCTGCTTATACAAGGGAGGAAGCAAGAATCATGGTAAAATTCCACACCACCACTGAATGTCTTAATTGATAAAACCCATGAGCTTTCCTTTGGGAACAGCCCTCTGTACACAAAACCTGGCTAATGGAGCCATGCAGCTTCCTTCTTCTGTTCTTTTTTCCTTCCTTCCTTCCTTCCTTCCTTCCTTCCTTCCTTCCTTCCTTCCTTCCTTCCTTCCTTCCTTCCTT
>JAOEGS010002434.1:0-58960 GCA_025447755.1 Corythornis vintsioides
CCGGCCTCCCCGCCCCCGGCACCGGCCTGCCCGGAGCCGCCGCGGGGGGTCAGCGGGGCCGCGACCGCCCTCTCGGCACCGCCGCGCCGGGGGCAGCCGCCCGCAGGCACGGGAATGCCGCCGCCGCAGGTTGCGCGGTCGGTTTCTTGAGTTCACTTGTTTGTTTGTTTGTTTGTTTACTTGCCTCCTCCGCAGAGCGTTTTTACGCCGGTATCTCGCAGCGCGGCGCCGGTGCGTTCTGAGGGGCCAGGTGCACCGCCTCACCTGCCCCGCGGCCGCGCTGCACGGGCCCGACTGAGAAAGCGGGGGAGCGGCCCTGCTTTGCCCCTTGGAACGGCTCGCACAGAGCGAGGCACGGGGGGGTTTAAAAACAATTAATTAAAAGTAGGACTAGCACGCCTGGTAACGACGGTGCTAGCCCTAGCTTTCCCCGATGTGAGCGGGCACCGTGTCCCGGTCCCGGCTGCACAGACGGAGAGGGGAGGGAGCGATGGGACCGTACTCCTGACTCCCTGACGGGGCTTCCTTCCACTCCCTAATTTTAAAGTTTTCTCTGTCATACCGCATATTTCAACTCACACACTTTTAAAAACTCCTGTTGTCAACCCATTGCAAAGTATGTCTGTGGCAAGAAGTGCCAAAGCTCACCTCATGCTGGCACCTGCTATGGTTTGCTTAAGATAAATGTAAATAATAAATAATAATTTAAAAAGCACCCTCACCTTGATTTTTTTAAAAATTATTTTACACCAATGCAACTCATCTTGCTAGACGACAGATGACGAGGATTTTTCTGGGATTGTCTTTCATCACTGTAGAAACTGCAGTCTTATGCTCATGTTTCCTAAGGCTTACTTTACATTTTTACATCTCACACCAAAATGCACACCTGTACTTCTGGAAAAAAAGGAAGTACTGCAGGCAAAATGAGACAAACTAGATGCATTTCTCGGTTATTAAAACCTGAGCAATTTCCCTATGCCATTTCATAGGCTGGTTTGTGCACAGTGGGTCAGAGGGATTTATATATTTTTTGCTTTATACAATATGAATGTTTAAAGAAATGCATTGGGGTTTTAATTTGCGTATTCTACTCTCAAGTCAGAAAAGAGCTACACATGCTTACACGGCAACGGCCTAATTATGTGGTAACAGTTGGGCTTTTTTTCTTGTTATACAAGAGAACCTAAACAAAAGAAACCCACAAATATTTAAAACCTAAGTAAACTTCGTCAAACAAAATTTGTGTATGCAGGACTAAATTTAACCTTCTGGGAATAAGAGAATGCAATAGGATCAAAGAGCCAAGTCACTCATTCCCTAGGTTAAATAGACCTCTTCATCCTTCATTGATCTCTGCTGATGTCAATGCTCCTTGCTGTATCTTAAAGCACTTCACTTGTATAAACAACTTGCCTTCAAATATCAGACAAGAAAAGCATTCAAATCAACTAAATCTAAACCACTCAGTATATTTCAAATTTCATGTTGGCTCTGCCTACACGGGTATAGTGTAGCTGATGAACAGCCTCAATCTCTTGCTGTCTTGACCGTGAGGTCTGAAGGTGTTTTGACAACAGCAGAATTCACATATAAGAGCCATTCAAGAGCCACCACCTGTCCTCCTCTGTGGAGACAGACTGCTGGCCTTTAACACAAGTCCATGCCCAGAGAAAACAGAATCTTGATGCTCTATCAAGGAAGGTGAAGCAAGCAGGACTGAGTGTGCCTTACAACTCCCCTGAAAATTCAGTTCCTAAAATCTATAGTATTAATTCTGGCAACTAAGCTCCCCATCTTTACCGTGAGGAAAAACAACGGCCTGCTTCTGGAACTTGCTGTAGTTGTTAATTCTCTCTCTCATGATTATTCAGGGAGTGAAAGAACAAATACATCTTTAATAGCAGTGCCATTCTACTCATGCATTCTGCAAAAATAAGGCAATCCCATGGCACGTACATGGACTCAGAAAATTTTCTCTTTGCTGGAGAACAGCAGAGGGAATCACATAATTTTATTCTCAAATGTACCTCATTACTACTTTGATCTCCTTTGTGGTCAGTCAATATTTATCAACAGCAGTATCCACCCTAAGGTGGACTTTCTCTAATCTTAGGCTACTCAGAAGCTTTGATAGGAGCCACACTGTGAATGCATTTACTCTACAAACAGGCATTATTTAATCTACAGAAGATGAGGACTGCCGGGAAAGCCAAGAAAAACCTCAAACTGACAGTAAGCACTGTTTGTCCTCTCAATTACTATCACAATTTTAAGGAGTCTTTCTAGTTCATATTCCCTTACATCTTGCAGTTGCTACATTTTACACTTACCTTAGTAGGTATAACTTGGAAAAGAGTTAATGAAAGGGGAAAAATTACTCAGGAAATTTAATGAGTTCACCTTAGCCGGGGTTAGCTTCTGTTTCACACACATACAGACACCCCCCCAAAGTTCCAGCAGAATCCACATGGCAGATGGGGCCCCTTTACAGTTCATGGTCAGAGAAAATACAAGCAGTTATGTCATCCACTCAGTTCTGGAAACTATAGAAGGCCCACATTGCTCCTGTGTGAATCATTCTAGAGATGCCATAGGAACAGCAAGTTTTTGCTTTCCTGAAAGCAACGTTCAGATGAGGTATTTGAAAAGAGGCATTAACATCTGCCAGGATAGCAGATGGGTCCTTCAAGTCTACAAGGGATGGGTTTATGCTAACTTCATTTGGACTGGGCTGTAGGGAAAAAAAACAAACAAAAGACTTACAAAAATGAAACTGTGGGGTGTGAGCACTTTTCACAACCCACCCTCAAGATTAAATTCTATTGACAAATTGGAATAGCTGCACACACCACTAGTGACTGCAGTGACTGGGCTCCTGCTGCTCACCTCAGCCTTCTGCTGTTCCTCAGCAGAAACCCCTGTACCCACACAAGATGCAGGCAAGCTCCTGATTACTGCCATTTATTCTAAGACACACCACCGATTTATGTAGGTATGCTACATAGTTGTTTCGTTGGGTTGTTTTGTTTCTTCTTTTCTTTTTTTTTTTCTCCTCAGGATAGCATATACATGTAATCAGGCACCCAAATCAGTGCTTTCAAGGGTCTGCATGCGCATAGCTATCAGGAGTGAAGCGAAAGCAGTCCCAGTGCTCTGCTTTGTGTCTGTGCTGCTGCCACCTGCATTGATGGAGAGCAGTGGCAAAAAATATCAACGTTTGATGCTGCTCCACAATTAATGCTCCAGACTAGTCAGGAGAAAACACTGATACTCCATCCCTTGAAGGGGAGGCATTATTATTAGAATTAAAAGCAGCTATTAAAACCAGATTGTTGAGGACATAATGTTTCAGGTTCATCACTAATCCCTCTGTAGTTTCTTTCTTCGGGGTCCTCAATACTGTGAGAAATATGATGGCAAAAAGCTGATGGAAAGCCCTGTTATTGTAACACAGATGATCCTTTGAAGAGGCAAAATTCATCACTTGTACCAGAATAAGTTATGGTCACAGAGCATTTATTACACGCAATAGCAAGTGAGACAGAAAAACTTCAAGTTAATTTATTCGCATGGAAAAAGTTATATTTATAAGCTAGATAAAATGCAAAAGGTCTATGGGAGAATATGGGGACTACTCAGATGGAGATACTAAGAAAATGCCTGAACAGTGGTGTTAAAAACAAATGAAAATTACTGTTTCTTGTGCAACCCTCATGCCTTCTTTTGTAATCACAGACGTGCACCTGAGTCTTAGTACAGAGGAACCTTCTGCAAAAAGTAGCCTTGCCCTTTCCTCCACAGTGGCACCAAATGCATGACAGGCCAGGAACAACCACCTCAGCTGGCACACTTTAGGGGTCATCAGGATTCCTTTGCCTCTTGCTACAGTTTCCTTTTAGGGAGAGAATTCTTCTACAAGAACATGTGCTAAGACAAATATATTGCTTTTACCAAGAAAAAATACTAGAAACAACTTGTAACAGCACTTCCCCCTGTTACCCTAGGCAGAAAGCTATACGTATTCCATTGACAATACTGGACCAGTCGGTTAAAAATGTAATTTTGAAGGAATTGCATTAAGATGTCTTTGAGAGATTCCAAATACTGAGTGCACACCTTCAAGCAAGGCTCACAGATAAGCTCCAGTATTTTGAAGGCATTGATTGCTTACAGACACATTCCAGACCTTTCAGCCATCACAACTGCATGAAAAAAATGTCCTGATGGCCAAAATGTTGGGAATGTACCTGTACATATTAAAAGGCTTAAAATTACTCAGTTTATCTTTTAGCTTTTGTTCAAAATGACATCCTGAGGATTGTCTTAGGCTTATCCCAAGAAAAGTCTAATTTTAAAAGTCTAATTAACATAGCAATGTGTTGCAATAAAAACAGTTTAGAAAAAAAAAAAATCTATGATAAGTAACTACATAGAAACACTCCTGACATGATACTGGATGCTATCATTGTGAAACTTTGGGAAAGCTCAAACAAGAAACCAAGAACACAGATGAAATCCATCTTGTTAAATGGTTTGGGTTTTTCTCTTGGCATTCAACAGTTTATTATTGAGAAAAGCTATGTTTGACCATTACTTTATTATGATGATTAGTTATTGGCTTGTGGAGGGTAAAGGGTAAAAACCCCACATTTGCTAAGCAGGACCCTGACTCATGATCTAGAATGCAAACAACTGCTGGGCAGCCAGGGCAACCAGCAGAAGCTTAAAGACTCAGGGCACATGTGAGAGTCCAGCATATTTTAAAAAACATACTGAAGAGGAGTTTAGTCTAGGAATATAGTCTGTTAACTGTATGCTTTTTGGTATATAATGCAATAATAGTCCAATTTAATGAAAAGCAAGCATGAAACATATGTGGCCTTCACTCAACTTTCAGAAATTCTTTTGCAATGTTTCTGGAAGGCAGGCATTGTACAGATAGAATACTCATAATTACCTCCTGGTATATTTTAACCTATTTACTTCAGCATCCATAGTGCCCACAGGAGCTGAGTGCTAGTGGCAGGCAGAAGGGGCTGCCTCTTCCTGCTCCCCAGCAGTATCTCTGAGAAGGAAACAGATGCTGAGTCACCAGAAGCTTATGGTACTCCAAGCCAGTAAAAACAATGGTAACATTTAGGAGATGGGAAGGGAAACAGCTTCTCTGGGTGGGTTTTAAAAGCCAAAATTTGTAACGATGTTTTTATTACTCATTACTACCTCTCCCCAAGAAAGAGTTATCACAGAGAAGGAAGAGGAGCGATGTAAACAAAAGCAAAAGGACTGTGTGCCAGGTGAATGTCCAGAGAGATGGAAAGCTGTGACTGAAGATTTTTGCAATACTGAAGCTGATACCAATGCCTAGTAGTTAACATTCAGTCACTCGACAAATATTTATTTAGGGACAGTGAAACATGCCTGCTGCAGAACTTTGAGTTCTAAAGAGCCAAGATATATCCTTTTTTTTTTTTTTCTTTTTTTTCATGTTCATAATGTTAGCACCAAAGGCAATGTAATTGCCAAAAATTCGATTTTTTAATCTCTGGTGGTTACTTCTAGAGATTTTACCTGGCACTTGAGTAATGCTCAAGCTTATACTGACTTTCTGTATAGCAGTGAATTTCCCTCTAATGTAATCACAAAGAAAACTCATGTTAGCATGAAACTGAAGCAATGAGCTCTCTTCTTAACCCCAGCACTAAATGCTGATTTAACCTTAATCCAGGCAAATAGATTTGGGCTTTGGTTTTATTCACCAAAGACTAATTTGCTTTAATGAATATCTTGAAAAGTGTTTGTTTTAAAACAGTCATTCTTAAATAACTGATGTTTAACTAAGCTAATGATCCCATTAACCCTGTGGATGCTTGTCAGCTGAAGAAGTTGAAAAATTGTTGTAAAACTGCAAAAGAACCCTAAATTCTTCAGGCTCTGCAATACTAAATGACAAATCCCTGATCAAGACAAACTTTCCTGAAAGCAGAAAATGGTCATAAAAAGATAAATTCCTTATCACTGCATCATTTGAAAGTCACACAGTATTGCTGGAGCAATAAGACAACTAGGTCCTTTTCTTTTATCCTAAAGAAAGGCTATTTTTTTTTGTGGGCAAGGCACTTGGTAATTGAAATGACAGCCCAAAGGTACTTGTGTACAACTCCCAAAGGCATCCTGGCTACTCTAAACCTTAACTAACCTGAGACAGTCTTACATGCTCAAAGTGGTTAATCACAACCAAGTCTCCCTTAGCTCCTTCCAAGTCAATGATGAAAACATAATTCCCATCAGTGTGACCTGAAACAAGAGTCTCTCTCAGGTGTCAGAGACTTTTGAGCAGCCTCCACCTGCCTAGCACACCCCTACTGCTCACACAACCGAGCTGCTCACGAGTCACCCCTCAGTGTCCACGGGATTACAGCAACCTGACTATTTACAGTGCTGGTAAAGTTCACCTTTTTCCCCTTCACCCTGAAACTTGTTCTATTTCAGGGAACCACTCCTAGATCCATCTGGCATGGGGCCCACCTAACATTTGTTTCTCAAGTAGATCTGGAAATATTTATAGGCTCTTAAGTAGAAGTAATATGAGATATTGGTAACAGTACAAGTGATTCACATGCAGAAAAGTAGTTGGATAGTTGTTCCTTCCCCCTTTTCTCCAAAGCCATGTCTGTTCCTTGTGTTTTTCTGCCACATCTATGCACTTCAAGCTTTCTGAAAGGCACCATTATTGGCAATGACCCTGGTTATGCATGCTAAGGGACATGCTCTTCGTTATCGTTACATCCCAACTATTATATCCCAAGTAATTTATTTCTGTGGAGAAATAGATTTAATTCCATTGTAAGTTGCTTTGATAAGGGAATGCTTTAATACTCTCTAAACCCTTAACTCATTTGTGTTTCAGTAGTCATAAGAATTTCAGTAGTTCATAATAGTTTCAGTAGTCATATATTAAAAAACGAAGGATTAAATGTTGCTGCAAATTAGCATTAATGATGAACCAAGATAATTTAGCAGTGAGTTTGGTCACAACACATACATTCAAAATAAGAGCTCGTAATCCCATTTTTGCATACTCACAATAAATATTAAGCAGAAGCACCAAGGGTAGGTGTATTTCCACAAACCCAAAGCTGGGACTTACGTAGTGGCTGATTCCAAGTCACTCTTCATTTACATTGCCACAGACAGCTACAGGCAGATGCCAGATATCTAAAATCCCATACAGTAATATGGAATCTGAGACACTATTTTACATGGTTTTTTCTTCTTTCTTTACCAGTGATAAAGAAACTGGTCCAAAGATTCACACTGTATTTAAGAAGTCTTTAATTTCAAAAAGGGCTAAAACCTCTGATTCTCCATCTCCAACAAGTTCATTAGAGCTTTGCATCCACCTCCTGCTTCAGGGCAGCTGCAACAAAAGTCTTGGCTTTGTTGTAGGAGTTGTTGGCTTATTGGTTTTCTCTGCTGCATTCTATGGACAAGGTAAGTACAACAGCCAGAGTAAAGAACAATGTTTAGAACTGTTTTTCTCTGCAGAGAGATCACAGCTAAAACCTCCAATTACATTTTTCAAATAGCAGAGCATGTTAGGCCAGTATGGCCCAAAATCTGGTCCAGCCTGACAGGCTTAGCAGGTTTTCTGCCTCAGTTGTGTCACCAACTCCAAGACAAGTATAGCAGAGCCCCAGACCTGCCTTGCATCAGAAGGGAACAAGCAACATGTGAAGGCTGTGCTCAAATTTTCAAAGATACAAGTGGAAGTTTTACTGCAAGAGTCCTTCAGAACAGCTACGTAAGTGATGACACAAGAACAGGACCTCCTGCCCTCTTCCAATTAACATTAAACATCTACATCAAACATTTCCCACCATCAGCATGAGCTGGTTTAGTCATGCTGAATGATCACTGGTGAGATTTTCTGAAGTCCCCACTGACACTCAATTTCAATAAAAACAGCAGGACTTTGAAATCACAGAAACCATTGTTATCATGACAGTTTAGCTCAAAATCAGCTTTTTCCTAAACCTATACACCTTCAAGCACTGTACAGAGCTTCATTTGGTTATTCATATGCATACTTTATTAAGAGTCCTTTGAGCTGTGTCATCTAATGTATCTGAGTTTCAGAAAAGCATTGGAAAAATCTGCACATATCACACTGTCAGAAAAATAAAATTATATTCAGAATTTTTATCAATGCCCAAAGTCAAGGTAACATCTGGGAATCACTGTCCTACGAAAATAAACCGTGATTTGTTTTGAACACCATAAAGTACTTTAGTCAAAGTCCTTAATTGAGTGGATACTAATGATTTGGTTTATTGTAGGATGCTGATTTATTTATGTTTTTACAGACACATAAATGACTTCAGCAGAGTTATCCAGCAAGCTCAATTAACTGTGTTCACACTATTAACACAAGTTTTACTTAGTACCTAAGTATTTCTGTTTATATCATTTATTTTCAATTTCTCAGTTTATGTTATGTAGTTTTGTCTCCTAATAAAGTTTCAGAAAGTAAAGTGCTGGAGGACAGCTGCTTTTTGGTGAAAATTGTAATTTTTGGAGTCTGAGTACGTGCAACTTCAACAGAAGTTTATATTAAAATTAAAATGTAACTCACATTAAAGTTACTGAACATTTTTACCAGAAAATACCCAACATCTCAATGACAAAGTTGAAGCTGTGACTAATCCCATTACCAGCTACCACAGTGGACAGCACATCTCTCTATATTACTGTGATGTGCCATGTTCTGGTTTCGAGTCAGACTTTCTATTATTTATTTTATTTTAAATTCAATATATTTGGGGCTTTATATTATTACTGCCTCTGAAATAAATATTTCCATTCTCAAATATAAAAGCTTAAAAAATTGTGAAGAAAAAAAAAGAAAAAAAAAAAAAAGACATTTTCTGAAGGAACAGCATTGAATCTTTGATGTAAATAACTGTGGACCCAGACTCCACCTGGTCCTGGATGCACAAGGAGCAGAGCCAGCGCAGAGAGGAAGCCACTACAGCTGGGCTGAGAGAGTCCAAGAGAAGAAAAGGCTGCAGTTGTGCTCCATTGAAATGCAGACCGACTGCCAAGGGCTCCAACTGCACCAGGAAGTATTTTTTGTTCAGTAAAAGAAAAAAAAAAAAAGAAAAAAAAAAGTGAAGGGCATGTGGTCATTAGAAACAATGTGAGTTTTCTGTATTATTTTTAATGTTTCTTTCAGTATTTTTCTAATTCTAAGAAGTTTAATGCAGCGGTCTGACAGAAGGTTATCTCTTGTTTACAGTACATTTTGATACTGTTTTTTAAGAACTGAAAGAGAAACAAACAGTAATCTAAATAATGTTACCACAGTTTGCAGAAGTGATGAATTAACTGTTTCCTGACACCTTTTACATTACATTAATTTGCTTTATCTTGCACATCTGTCACACAAATCCTCCCCTCCAACATATGGAAAAAATATATATGAAACCAAAGTCATTTATGGTCAATATAGCTGATAGATACAATAGGTCTAATCTTCAGAAAAACTGCAGCAGTTACTCCACCTCAGGCCCCTCACATTGCAATGTGGCTTACAGCCATCACCTTCTAAAACAACTTATCATCATCCTATCATATTTTTACCCCTTCATTTAAATGTTACTCCCCCTCAAAAAAAAAAAAGCAAAACCAACCCAACACCAAACAAAACAACAAAACCCCATGAAAACAAAACCACACAACACCAAAACAAACTGAAAAAAGAAAATAATGAAAATTAACACTCTACCACAATACTTGTTATTTTTGACTTGGCTAATTTAGGATTATCTTCAAAGTTGTTTCCTTATACAATTACCTATTTAGCCTGGGAACAACGGGGGATCACGGGCTTTAACAATTTCTCAAATGAAAATATGTCAGAGGATTCTCCTTGAGTACACTGCAGGAACACACAACTCCCAGAGGCAAGCAGCACCATCAGTCTGTATGCTCCATCACAAAGCTTTTAGACCAGATTTTTATTATAATGAGAAATTCTGTCAGAGATTTGGATTAATTCTATTGTAATGATTTATTCCCAATCAATACTATAAATATGGAGGCTCCATCTACAAGCTGTGGCTCTCAATAGTAATTCAGCCTAAACTTTTGTGCATGTAAAGCATGAACATGAAGGCAGGAATTAGGTCAGGTGTCCAGAGTATATGGTTATAAGAAAACTTTTTCTTCTTTATTTGCATAGGTCTCATTTGCCAATTCCTGGCAGAGGAAGACTGGATGCATGCAGGTATTTGGTTGCTGTAGATCAGGTGCCTCCTTTAAAGTCACTAACATCACATTAAATGAACTCAGTTGCTTTACACTAGTTCAGAGTTTCTTGCCCTAGAAAAATGATATATAAATACTCATAGCTCAGTAAGTAAGACTGCAGTACAAACATGCTTCCTTCTCCCCCCCACCTTTCTGAACAAATACCAAGTTCTTCACTTCTTTATATTATGACCTGCAATCCAAGAAATCAATGGAAATTCCATAAGTACGCCCCAAAACAATAACTTTTAATTTTTCTGTATTTTATTTCAGGTTTCATCTGCATTTGTTAGACCTGTCAACAACCCTGTCTCACTCATAACAACACAACAACAACAAAAAGAAAAAAAAACACCAAACCAACCCACCCAAAAAGCATGCTATAATGTATTAGAGAGATGCACTGATGCGTTGAACCAGAAAGGCTGCCACGGAAATCCTGATTTTCTTTATAAAATGCAGAAGTCTAAAGTGTTTTTAGCACTGAGTTACACAAAGACACTTCATGCAGACATAACATGCTTGGTAACAAATATGGTTTACTCTAAGGCTGGGGGTATTTCAGCTGAAGGCTGCAGTAAAGAAATGCTTAAATTATTTCTCTGGATTAAGGCTTGTATAAGTATAGGAGTCCCTCACACCTTTGCATTCTATATACACCACCTGTGCATGCATTCCTTAGAAATACAGGCCTCCCTCTTTTGAGAAATATTTAAAGCCTTATTACTACCACTTGTTATTAATGTTGGCCAACTCTAAGAACATAAAAATTTAGAAGTTTTTACAAGGGCACCAATACTGTAAAAAGCTGTGGATTTATTTATTTATTTATCATATGAATACTTGGCAAAGAATAAAAAGATTGCACCCTTCCAAAATTAGGAAGTACATACACATCTCTCAACAAAAACTCAGCTTTAGTCTTGTTCTACTGTGGCATAAATCCTTTATCCAGGGGTAAACCAAGATTTTGTTCACTTTATCCTCAGACCTCAATGCATGGAGAAAATCAAATGTTTAAAACTTTAATACAAGCATATTGGTCAAAGGAACATCATTTAAAGGCCCAGAGCAGATCAAATGACACAGGAAATCCAAGGTGTTTTTTTAAATTATTATTATTTTAAATGTTAGCTAATTAATTTATGAGATTCAGTTATTCATCAACAGGTAAAGAGCTGGATTATCAGGCAGCAAAGCAAGAAGCTGGTGTGTGGCTGTTGGAAGAATAGGTTTGATAGTTCTGATGTGGAAAACCTGATATGCTCATGGTTAGATAAGAATATATGACTGCTGTTAATCATTTGCTGTACACCACTGCACGGGCTTACTTTTCTGTAGGGGTGTCTCTTGCAGGTAAGGAAAGTCACCCCTCTTCCTCTTTATAAGTGCAAATTACAAGCTCTGTGTGACAATATGTGCTTTCAAAGGTGTCAGAAAGACAGAGCTCTGCTCATCTGAACACCACCCACATTTCTCATCAGTGGGACCTTCCACGTGGCCCTTTGCACTGGCAGCAAAGCAAATTAACAAAGCAAAAAACCTTTTTTTCACAGTACTCTGAGGATGAAGAGCTGCCATCAGGTTACATGCAGGGAAGAATTAGATTGTTATTTTTAATAGAATCCAAATTAAAAAAAACCCAAAAAACCAAAAAACAACCAAACTAAAAAATCACTTCACTTATAGTTAAGAAATGTGACAGTTGAGTTTCTAACAGCAATTATCATCACTGCTGTTACTTTTCAGAAACTGTTTCCTGAAAAACACACTATACTGACAGCCTACTGTGGAATTCTCTCCAAAGCATCTGGGGCTTTGGATTTGCAGTGAGTGGGTGGATTGCTGCAAGCTGAAGGACTGAGACTTAACTCTCAACTTGTGCACATGCCCAGGCTGCCATCACACCATCATTTAACGTGATCCCTATCCTTTCCTGTATCTTTGCTTCTCCACTCTTTATTAGCACATCACCACTGTCAGAACGTGACCTCTTCAGAGATGGATCATACTGTTCCATGGTGGCTTTTTTTGTTTTGTTTTTGTTTTTCTCCTGAAAGATGCAAAAAACACTTCCTAGAGAGATGAACTCCCAGAGAACTCAGCTAAGTGGGATGCAGTCATTATGCAGTGGACTCACATGCTTCAGCATTTGCTAAATATGCGCTGTAAAATCAAATGGCTATGCTGCTGGATTAACATGGCTTTCCAGATGTATATTTTGCATGGGTTGACTCTGCAATTTCCATCTGTAAAGCTCTAGACTCACACTACCCTATACCCTATCTTGTGTATAAGGCATCTGCAATACTTTAATATTAAAATATTTTATTAAAAGGACAGAAGTGGGTGGATCAGAACCCTTCCTCCTGGCCTCCTGGACTTTATCCCCACTTACAAGAGATGTTTAAAGCATCAAGACCTTGATGCAGGAAAAAAATCTGCAGCACCAGGAGACCAAATGAGCTGATCTAACTGGTCAGCACAGGTGAGAAATATTTCCACCATCTGGCTTCCCACACCCATGCCTGTCTTATATTGTGCCAGGCCTGATGTTCATTGGACTATTCTTATCAGCCACTTTATCTCATTAACCTGCAAAAAACTAAACCAGAAAAAAAAGAGAAAACAAAAAGTACATTATTTTGTGTGGGTGTTAAAACTGCATTATCTCTAAGAGTCCAAGCAGCATGCAGCTGGTGCAAAGCAGCAAGACAGGCCTCTTCTCCTCTGTGGTAAAAAACTGATGCATCTGCTTATTCATTCATCCTCCTGCCTACCTAAGGGCACTCAAGGACTCTAGCTTGATTACTCCTATGGCAGGAAGTTATTTTGGGATCAAGACTAAAACCAAACAACTGGCTAGTGATTCCAGCTGTGTGACAAGAGCAATACCAGAAGTTCCTGATGTTTGAATGTATGCATCTGCAGCTGCCTCCTCCACGGGAGGAGAAACACAAACAGCCTTCTCTGTAATGGAATGCTGAAAAAAAAATCACCACTTCTGTTAATTTTCTTAAGATCTTGGCTTTTGAGCTTTCTGGGATACCTCAGGAAATGTGGGTTTCCTCATCCAAACCAGCCAATCTTGTAAATTGGTAGTGTAGAAACCAGCAGCGGGTGTGGTTAGCTCATAAAAACCACTGGAGAAATAAACAGCTGAGACTCTCTAGCAATGGGATCAGTGTTAGGGCATGGGAGTAGCCACGGGCACCACACTGAATTTCCTTGTCTCTGAGGGGAAAAACTATACCACCCATGATCTCATCTAAATAACCTTACACCAACAACAAGCTGGTCCCATACTCCCTAGCTGCTTTTCCACCAGTTGTCTGGAATTTCTGGCACACAGGGCCACCAGCTCCACAGTCTGCCTGCTGTCTCTTCCAAAAGCAAGAGGTGCCCTTTGCCTTGCTCAGCAGCTCCAGACATTTACCATCTATCCAACCACACTTGAAGCCACAGGAGAAGTGTTAAGAGGAACAGTCATACCAAAGGTCACAGCACTATACTACCAGACACACTGGTGCAGAAGAAGGTTGGGGTTTTTGTACACAAACCCTGCCACTGAAAAGTTAGAAAGTGGGATGATCTTACTACAGGAAATCTAAATCTTTATGTAGTACAATAAACATTCTGGGAGTTTCCAAATGTTATCATCCACTAGTGGCTGGTACAGATGGGCTGCCTCTAAGACTTACAAAGAGGACTGTGAAAGATTGCTGCATAGCAATGGGTACCCTAGTGCACTATGCCAGACAACAAGCAGTAATGCAGGACAGTGTCTACCACAGGCACTGGCCAGTTAATTGTTGTCTTCATTGCTCCGTACTGCATTCTCCCCATCCTAAAGCATTTTCCACATTGGACAGTCTCTTTATAAAACAGATTCTTTTAAAAAGCAAATATCTGTACATGCTTCTACACAGAAAAGAAGTGGCTCTGAACGAGTAAACTGAGACCAGAGTAGGTGAAAAACTTAAGGTACTCTATCACAGCAAGCCAAGTATAAACACTAACTGGAACCACAATAAAGAGCTTCACTTTCAGCCATTTACTGTATGCTGTTTAACAGCTAAATTCACTTTAGCCCCCTTTAACACATCAGTGATCACATATTTGTCTAAATTATATTTAAAGCAGGCTTGAATAATATCTTAATCATTACCCACACTTTACATGATGAACAGAAGAGAGCTAAAAAAGCATTAAGAATAAGGACAAAGCTTAATGGAATAAAACCTGGCAAACCATCAGCAATACACAGGGTTTAGAAGGAAAATAATTTGACAAATGTTAGCTAAAACACAGTTAACATGGAAGTGTGAAATTCAGAGCTGTGTCTGTTTCATCTCTGGTGCAAAGTTGTATCAATCCACTGAAAACTAATTTAGCCCTTGCAGTGAGAGCAGGGGAACAACGTGCAACCACTGGAGCAACCCACAGGTTTAGTCTTTAGATGGCTTGAACCAGAAAGGGCAAAATACGTTTCTTTGTAAGGCCAGTGACAATGCATCAGGTCTGAACTTCAGAAAGATGTAACCAGCTGTGAGGGATTTTGGAGAATACCTTCAAAACAATTTTGTGGTTGGAGGAACTGACTAAAGCTTCTTCAAAAGAGCTAAACAAATCTCATCCAGCTGAACAGTCTCTAGCAGCAGTGGGAGACAGACCTAGGAGCTTTTTTGGATCTGAAGTCCAAAACCTGAAGGTTCTACATAAATGTATGTAGAAATACATTGCAAATTAGTCTCATGGGATAAAGTTATACACTAGAAATTAAGCTGGTAGGGAAAAGCCTACCCCTTAGGAAAGTGATTCTGCTGTGAATTAGTCAGACGAGGAAAGCAGACACATACCAGTCCAGATCACCAGCCATTAACAACAATTATTTACTGAAATCATACAGGGTCCTGAGGAGTAGCAGCACACTTAAACTGAGATAACAGAAGATTGGATTCTTTGGACCTAAAGACTGACATCTTGGTGTTCTCCAAATTAAAAGACTAAAGTTTCTCCCTTCTTAAGTTTTTAAATTAGCAACACCTTGATTATTTCAAACATCTAAATGCTTCACTAAAATTTTGTCCCACAATTTTATAAAGAAAGCTCTCCCTCACAGAAAAGAAAAAAAATGTTACAAATGATAAGGGAAAAACAAGTTTTGCATGCTTTAGTTCAGTTGCAAATGTATTTCGTAGGGACTGTTTTGCATACATGGAAGTTGATGGAATACAGCCATCATCAGATCATGTTTATTGTGGCTTTACACAGAAGGAGCAGACAAATGCAGGAGGGTAAGAGAGCCTGTAATTTTGCTTTTTGTTATCCTGTCTGTAATACTGACCAATGCAAACATCGACTTCCAATTGTTTTTCTATTTAATTACATTAGCATATATAGGCACATTACTGGATTGGTGTCTCACAGGAGAGTAATATATTGGTAGGAACAACAGACTGCAGTAATGTAGTAAATATTGTCTTAGATGATCTTAATGAAAATTGTTAATCTTTCTTGCATCTTATTTCAGCTTTAAAAAAGCCCCAACCGTGGTCTAGGCTAAAGCTTCTCATCTGTCAACTTCACATCATAAAGGTACACAAATATAGTAACATTTATTTTCTACATTTTTATATCCTTCCATTCATGTTGGCGAGAACCATTTTAGATCAAACCTTCCCCCAGTTTCTCTCCCCCTCCCTTATCTGCACACAGACTTCATGTTCTTGCCTATTTTCCCTTTTAGCTCAATTTTTCTCTCCTTTGGGAACAATAACTGAGGCACAGAAACTTTCCAATTACATTTGTTTTTCCTTCAGAAATTAAAATGATAGACAGTGGTAGTGGAAATGGACTGCACAGTAGCAATTACACTTATGTTGAGTACATCATTTGGTCTGTGTATTTTGGTTGCCTTCTGAAGGTACTTTTATTTTAGCCCCAGGCCTACTTGGCTGCAGTAGGTCACTTGTTTCCGACAGCAATAAAAATAAAAATAAATAGAAACAGCCCTGAAAGCTATATTCTCTCCCCCCCCCCTCCAAGGATGTTGTTTTCCAGCCTGTCTCAGTTTCCGGTTCCCATGAACCAGCTTCTCACTGTTGTGTTTGGATTCACTGCACCAAAGGAAAAATGTTAAAAGGCTTGCTTGCTTTTAAAGAAAAAGACAGATTTTAATAGAAAGCCACTTTTGGTTTTTTTTTTAAAAAAATAAAATCTACTTTAAAAATCTTTTTCTCTATTGTCCTTCCTGTATTGATTCCAGAAAATCCCTTTCATCTTAATTGAGATTTTGGGTGGTAGTGAAGGGCCAGGGACAGGCTTTTTGTAGCAAGTCTCTTTCCCCATGAATGGTGCTGCTTTGCCAGGACAGGCTCCAGAGGCTTTTGCCCATTGCAACTGGCATCTCAGGAAAGAGCCTTCTGTCACCCCTCAAACTGGCAGCCCGTGGGATGCCACCTCTGCTTCCGGCTTCTTCAGCTTGGTTTTTTTTTCCTCTTTCTCTACTAGTTTTTATAGACTAGTTTCATAAACTAAAACAGCTGACCCTACTTCTATTCGTAGGTTGGAGTGGATGATCCACCAAAGCACCTGCCAACCTGAAGTGCTGTCCTGTGACTCTAAAATGCAATTAAACTCTCAGTCCATGCCCCCCACCTCAAATAGCTTTTGGACTTGACTGATTTCTATCCACATTTCCAAAGGGCCATTAAAATATAATTAACGTACTAGAAGTCTGGTTTTGGGAATTGTTTGGTTTGGGTTTTTGGGCTTGGTTGTTTGTTGTGGGTTTTTTAACATTATGTCAGGATGGAGAAGAAAGATGAAAAGCAGATTCCTTCTCCCTTCCTTGGAAAAGCAGGTTTCACATTTTGAACACTATTTAGCAAAATCCCCTACTTGAACCAGCCTATTTCCTTCAGCTGTTTATGTTTGTTACTTCAATAAGGCAAAGACACCAACTTTCATGCCACAGCCCCGTTCTGCACATACTGACATACTGCATATTTTTGTGTCTCTGGCACAGAGAAGCTGCAGTTTTCCTGCAGTTTCATGCCACAGACAGCTGTTAATTGCTCTTGCAATGCTTCTCTTGGAAACAGCCACATGCACTTCAGATTTAACAGAAACTTGGAGGTGCTCTCACGCCCCAGAAGGTTTTCAACCCTGAGGAGAGGTACAAAGCAGATTTGAAGGTGAGATTAGGCCCTCAGTAAGCAAAACATTCAGGTTTCTAAGGGCACTATCTCAATCTGAGCCGGTTTATGTGGACAGTTGGAGAAATCCAGCACCAGCCGCCCTCGGGGTGACAGGTGAGGAGCTGCAACTGCTGCCTGCTGGCAGAGGATGCTCCCCAGGGCTGCACTTACAGCATCAGTGAGGCTGCCTGAAGGGAAGACGATCAGAGATAGGGGAATCTCTCACCATAAACAGACGTGCCTTTCCACACAGGAGCCACAGGTTTGTACCCCTCTCTGGATCCCCCTCCCTCCCAGTGTAGGGTAAAAATGCAGCAGATTGAAAGGCTCAAGGAAAAAAAAAAAGTAAAAAAATATATCAGCAGAGTAGTTGTGATACTGAGAAAAATCTAAAAGGCCAGACTGATACCTCATTTCATAGACTAGTAACCTTGCACTTCTGTGTGTCATGGAGGGCAGCACTACCAGGCTCCCACAGGTTGGTACTGTTCTGGACAATTCCTGTAACCCCTGGAAAGGTTCAGAGCTGGGGAACCCAACCACAAAGTGTTTGTTTTGCCATGCAGCTAGCCTCCTACAACATGCCAGCAAGCTGCTGGAAAGCCTGCAAACCTGCCCTGGTTCCTTTGCACATGTAATTTTTCATGCTGTTGTGCTGCTGGTCTGTGAGGAGCCCTGCCCTGGGACGCTATGGATGAGATGAGGACCCTGCACAGCCTCTGGTTCTGAGCTCAGGTCCCGTAGCAGTTGGTGGCACACACCTCAGAGCCTCACTGCCAACTGTGGCAGTGGCATCCACCTTGAAGGGTCTTCTGACATCTTCCAGTTCAAGTCTGCCCCGCTGCATACATGGGAGTAGCCTTCCCTGCTCCTCTCCTGACCCCTCCAGGCATGCCTCATAAACCTCTCAGAAAAGCAAAGGTGTTGCATTTTGGTTCACAGGCTGGCCACACCACTCTCCCCGAGTCCCAGCTTGTTGCCCAGCCAATGCTAATTGCAATTGCTTTGTACAAATACCTTACACAGGCAGCATTTTGTGCCTGAAAGATCAACAGAGCCCAAGTAACTGCAAAAATAGAATCAGATGCAATAACATCTTACATAAGCTTTGGTTAATAATCAACCCAACTTTACTCAAATCCTAGTGACTCTAGTTCTAGTAGTGACAAGATAGGAGATAACTGAGAACATATTGAACTATTTACTGTGGTTTGATGAGACTATCCTTCCCACACTTTGTGAATTTTTAAGGAAAGGATGTATTTGAGGTCCCCCTTTCCCTTACATTGATTGGGATTGTTCAGGTAGTTTGAATCAACCACTTGATTTAATAGACAGGTGGGAAGCATTTCAGCACAGATATATGAATTTTGTTCTACTAGGACCCAAAAGATGTAAATACATACCAAGTAGGATTCTCAACTGTTTTGTGGTTTACCTCCCTCTAAAATAAATGACAAAATCCTATGAAAAAAAAAAAAAAAAAGGAAATTTACTTTCACTACTTGGATAATCTGTCCTGGCTATCCTTGTGCTTCTTGATTAGATGAGTTGACCTCTATAAACTATGTTTGCTTCTGCCAAAAACCAATATACTTGGTCAGGGAATAAACTGAATTTCTGATAAACTGGCTCCATTTCAGAGCCCTTTGAACTTAGGAAATATTAGTTTTCCCTCCTGCCCCTTAGCAGTTGTAACAAGTGTCTGAAATACTGTCATAGAAGCTACCTGACAACAGGCTCTAGCCTGCCTGATCCTCCTATTCAGGAGATGTTGTTTGAGGAAACTGCTAAACAGATACTATTATCAGCCATACCTATCCTCTTCTGCCATGGAGACAGTAACATTCTAGGACAGGTTAGAGACAAGAAAGCATCCAAGCCTTCAATAGCTAGGTGACTAAGAACACACATTCCAGAGGCAAACAAAAGAAAAGAATTTAAATGCATTGAAACACAACAGTCAGCCTCAGAGATATTAACAAAGAACATGCCCTGTAAAGGAATTTGCAAGGTCACAACCTGAAAAGAATATTCATATTCCTTCTAGACATTGCCAATTGGGTTTGCAAGCTTCCCTAAAGCCTCTTCTGTGTTACACACTGCTTCAAGTTTTGGTGCCTTGATAATGTACATGTTGTAATGTCAATAGTACCTGTATCTATGGGAGTTTAGATATGTTTGTTAAAAGCAAAACAAAACATACATTTGCATAGATCATCTGTTTTTCCTCAGTTTGATGACAGAAGTCCAACCCAGATGTTAATTACAGAGAATTCAAAAGCAAAGACACTCTCAGAATAACTCTGGAAGAAGAACGTAATGCTCACTTTTAAATTATGACCTGAATGTACTTTAATATTGTTGACCACATCTTTACTTTTGGCTACTTACACCTTTGCTATTGTTTTGTATACTTAGTGAGGCAAGGAGCCTTTGCAGACAGATAAAGCATATGCACTGACATGATGAGATACTTCCAAATGGAAAAAAAAGGTAATAAATTTTCATAGTCTTAGTGGTTTTTTTTGGTTGAAGGGTTAGTGTTCATAACTGTAACAATGTTCTAACCAATTTTTTATGCCCTTTTTTTTAACAAAGGAATGCACACATATGCAAGTCATGGTAACTACTAGCATCTGAAAGGCATAGTGGGAGGAGCATTCAGGTTCAGATGTAAGCAGCAGCACTGCAGAGGACATCCAGAGAATGGGAGCAGGTATCACTGGATCACAGCATGACCCTGAGTAAGTTATATTAGTTATTTCTCAGTTTGTGAAATAGGAATATTAATGTTTAACCACCTCAATAAACCAACATAAACACATGAACACTGAAAAGGCCATGGCATTTCCACAGCGTAAATACAAATTAGTATACAGGAGCTCCTTTTAAAAAGAATTTGGCCCTTTGCCATTCCCAACCCTTTCAAAAAAAAAAAAAAAAAAAAGTCTAGAAGAATGACACAAAATGGACACAAGGCCTCAGAGTGAGGATGATTTGGGGATTTAACTTATCAAACAAAAGGTCAAAAGTTAGCTTGATCACAATCTACAAGTACTTTAACAAAGAGAGTAGCTATAACTAGAGGGCTCCATCTCTTAAAGGCAAAACTACTTCTAGAAACTCACATTACCCCAGGCTGTAATCAAGAGGACAGCAGTAAGCGTTCAGATCAAGGCTGAAGAACATATATTTCTGAGACACGCTCGGTCACTGCGTTACCTGCAGGCATCACTGGCCAGCATCACACATGCATTCTTTGCAGAAGGGTCAGATTAGACTACCCTGACTACCTTCAGCCTCCATCTAGAAAATTATTTTTTACACAGCACAAACTAAAGATCTAAGAGTATCCTTATCCAAGGGCTAGTATTAACAAAGGACATGCTAGGACTGAAGCACTAACGTTGCCTAGAATGTTAGTAAAGTTTCTGTAGTGATGACTGAATTTGATAGCTTTAACATCAAACCATAAGTGTGGTTTTAAAATCGTTTTCTTGTGGGTTTGTGAGGGTGGCCAGAAAGGGATAATGAGGAAGGCAGACAGCTGAGTGACCTGCTTTGTACGGGGGAGGGAGGGACAGGTAGGAGAAAGTAATTGTGTGCCAAAAAGCCTCAGGAATGAGAGCAAAGGTTTCACATCAGCTATCTCACTACTATGGATACTCTGCTCCTTTCACCTGCAACCAGCCCGTCTTCTTTCCCGATTTCAAACCTTTGTGTAGGAATGCAGAGGAGCCGATTTGTTTTGCTTTTGTCCTCTCATTGCGGGTAAAGGCAGGTAATCAGCACTCACCAAATTTGAACAGCACAATCTTTCAAACAATTAATCCATCTGGAAGCAACTGCATGAGGTAAATGATCAGTGGACAAAGGCAGCCTTTTTGGACTCACAGTTCTTTCAGAGTTTATCAAGCCTAGGAAATCAAAGCCCTGGACTGTCAGGCTGTTCTTATCCATCCCCATCACACTTAAGAGAAGTCCAGCATCTACAGGCAACACCACTCAGTAATGCAGGCAACTCTGGAAGAGCTAAGGAAAGTTAAAACTACAGCTTTAAGCAGGAACAAATGTAAATATGGTCACTTAGCCTGTTATTCCTCCACACGCCCCAGAGCTGCAGCTAAGAGCCATCTTCTAGGTGCATGCCCACTTCATACAAATCAGTAAAAAAGAAAAATGCCAGAAAATAGTGTCTAATTCTCTGGAAACTCTCCTCTTTGAAGTTAGATTTCTAAACAGATTGTCTTTCTATGAAAACCTGACATTTAGTGCTCTTTTAGATACAGAGGACTTGGGTTTAACCTCTCCACTTCTGTGTCATTTAGAACTTAAATACAAACCTTTTTACATCCACCTCCTGGCAGCCCTATAGGATACTGCATTCTGAAAGTACTCTGGAGCAAACACTGGTGAAGATTATGTTGAAATGATGCACTGCCTGCAGTATCACATTCCAAAATGTCACATTATTTACTGTAAACATCCATGAACTACATGTACTCTTATCTCCTGATTCAAAGGTAGTTGGCTGCAGAGACCAACAGACCACAAACACAACATTATACGATTTTCTGTTTACTTTCTGTCATTTATCAGCACGGCTCCATAAGCTACTGGCAAGGGATCTGGATTGGGTTGATTTTAAAATAAATTTGATTTTAATTAGTACAAAATTGCAAGTTTGTAAAGTCACATAACTTTATGTTGCAAAGTCAAGAGTAAATAAGAACAGCTTTGAGTAAGCACTCTGCATCTGACCCATTTAAATGCTTGATCTACTCTTTAAAGTCAATTAATCCAATCTTTTTACATGTTGCAACTACAATGCTGTTCAATGAAGAGGTTGGATGGAATCCTAGTGAGGGATGTGAATGTCCCTGCAGCACACGGAGTCCCATGAAAAAGTTCTGGGAAGTACTTCAGATGACACTTATGATCCCAGACCTCATGTTCCAAATATTTCACAGAACTCAGTAGAACACAGTTTCTAGGAGGTACTTCAAATTGGCTTTGGTTGAATCTGGGCACTTTCCAGTCATTAGGAGACAAAGTTCTCCCCATTTGTGAATATTTCAAGCACAGAGTATTTGTATTTCTACCATCAGAGGAAAAGGCCTTTCCTCCTTTTGGGAGCACATTCATGTGTGCTATAATCTTAGCAAAGTATAGACCAAATTCAGCATTATTCACATTCCCTTAGCAACACAGTTGAGATAATCAGGGCTCCATCTGAAAATAAATTTGGCTCCTTATAAGTGAAGCATACTTTATCTGGAACAGATGTCCTGGTCTGTTAGCAATAATAAAGTGTAAAGCAGAGGAAGCCTTAGAATGCAGGTTTTTCTCCCACTTGCCTCCTTAAGAATTCAATAAATACTATTCTGCAGCTGCCTCAGTCCAGAAGAGGCCAGACATCAATCTGGTCTGGCCCAAACTTCTCTGGTTCTGTTTTTTACATCCACCCAGATGCACAAATCTAACTTATTTCTGGCTAGTCCCTGTGAAGTCACAGTGTAATCCAGAAGCTAGCAAGTAATAGCTAGGCCTCCTGTGTCCAAACAAGAAAGCGTGTTCTGAATGTACTTAACACACACCAACAGGGTAAAATAAAAGTGCATTTGCTCAGTCTTAGAGATTAAAGTTAGAGTACTAAGTAGCACCACCCAGCTTCTGTATAACAGCCTAGGACTTCAGCTTCTTCCCAAGAAATCACAATCACAGGGTTATCCCTCCACTAGAATTTGCTCACTCAGGGTCAGGAATGAAAGGGTCAAAACACAGCCTGAGCTGTCATGCAGTCTTCAGGACACCTAAGCAAGAGTCCTGGTGTTACATCTTGCTCACTACACAAATGAAAACAAACAAAAGAAACACAGGGGAGTAAGGGGATGGACCCTATAGTGTCCCATTAAAACACTCTGAGTCCTCATCCCAACACCTGTCAGGAGGCACCCAGGGCTTACTCCTCAGTGGCAGACATCATCTGTTTGTCCCCTGCAGCACAGGGATGTGAAGAAACTGGTTCTTACCACTTCATCAGAGAGCATTCCTACCTCCAGACTGCTGCAAAACAGATCCAAACCACTTCCACTTCTTCCATCACAGACTTTCACATCAAAAAGGGATCTCATCTTACAGATTTTCAGTGGATGACCAAATTTCTTTGCAGCTCTACCTTTAGATGACCATACCTCGTTATATTGTTAGGATTACAGATACACTTACTATTCCTTAGCAACTGATTCTCCAAGATCACATTCTGCAAATGTTTCGACCTTCTGAGATTAACTCCCTCAGTGTTCAGTTTCAGCCACCAAAATACCTGGCACAGATATTTGGATTGCATATGAAAATTACCAAAGGTAGACTTTAGAGCATGCAGTGGCAAGGTATCCAAGTGTCACTGAGTACACACCATATGAACAATTTTCATTTTCCTCATCTTCCTCTTACCTGGACTTGTTCTAGAACTAGCAGTTATTAAAAGAAATCCAGTAGGGCTACACTTCTAAGAGGGCAATGACATATTGTGACAGTAAAAAGCATTTTCAACTTAATCTAAGATAAAGGTAACCAAACACTTATGTTCCTGACTAGGCATGCTAATGAGCCTTGACAAGGGAGGCCAGATGATTCTTCAGCCTATGCAAGAGTCACATGTGGCAAATCTCTTGCACAATACATAGTGCTCTGCTTCTGTAATCACACTTCTGTATTGTGTTTTGCCAGGCACGTCTCTCAGCAGCAGTGCCAACTTCAGCAGCACTTTGTCCCATTTCCTCACCCTTTTCCATCTGCTCTTTGGTGGCTCTCACATTATGTTGGTCCATTTGCCCAGGCAAGCTGTGCATTCAGCCAAGGGATAACTGACTCTGGTTAAAAATTGCCTATCAAAAAGGCTGAGTTTTATTATAGGAGTATTCACACTTGGGTCCAACCAGCATAACTCAACTCTGCACCAGTAAAAAGGGAATAAAAAGTAAATGGGAGGATAAGCAAGCTATCCTTAGGAAGGGTATGCAAAGTCTCCTCCTACAGCTTGCACCTTGCCCTCTGTATACCTTGGTGCCACCCAGCCCTGAGTGGTGTTCTCAAAAGCCAAACTGAAAGACAAAGAGGAGACATAAATGATAGGTTTTATGTTATTAAGCTGTCAGGTTTACACATGAAGAACCCTCTTGCTTCCCATACAAAAGGGGCAAAGACAGGACAAAGATCTTGAATAGAGAACCTCTGTGCCACCCCTCAGAACACTGCTGCTCACCACACGCCCATGTCCTCTTAACCCCCCCAGGTCCTTCTAATGTGCAGAACTACCCAAGGGCAAATAAAGACAATTAAGAATGAATCAAGGAGGTAATTCTCAATCTGTGGATGGAACGACTTATCTGAACAACCAGGAGAAAAAATATAATTCACAAAACCCATGCAAGCAAAACCCACAAAGATGAGCAAATAAAACCAATATTCAAAATGTAGTCTAGCATTTAGTTTACATTTGAAATAACATTGTCTGCAGATTTTTCTCCCATAAGAAATTTGAGAAGCCTTACCTTAGGGGACTGGAGGATTTTAAATCTTGTATTAAGTAAAAGATTAATATATAATTTTTCCACAAAGCTCAATCTCAAAGACTGCCACAATAGCAAAGACATGCACCAGATAACTTTCTGGACATTCAGTAAATGCTCCTGCTCAGCTGTATATTTCTTTCTTCCACTTAATTCTGGTTAATGAGCACAAGAAAACACTTAAGATAATTGACATATAAGGCATTGTAAGAAGGTGGATATTTACACAGGCATAGACCAAGGACAAGAAAACCAAGTAATTTTGCCTTTTAACCTTTTATAGTCTCCTTTTCTTATTGCATTTTTATAGGGAGTTAAACCTGGAGGAGAAGGTGTATTTGGTCTGTAAGAGCCTGCATCTATAAGGCCTCTGAGATCAAGACATGAGTGGAAATCCTCTCTCATAGGCTCCAATTTCACAGGCACTTTTGCTGTGGGAATAAGTTAGCAAAGCTAGTTATAGATGTCCTCCCACCACTGTCCTGCACACTTCCCAGTGTAACAGAAGGGCTGGTCTCAGGCTGATTTGAAAGTAATTCAGATAGCTTTGCTGCAATTGTCCAGTGACATAAATATACAAGTTCCCTGGGTCCCTGACGTGATTTTCCACACAGAGATATTCACATTTTTCCAAGTGCCAATACAGGGAAATTACCTCTAGAAGAAACTTGAGCAATAAAAAAGAAAAAAACCCAACAAGCAAATAGGAGGGACTGAAGTCAGTGTATTACCTTTCTCTTATTCTCCAGCTGATGGCAGCTCAGGACACTGTCCACCACACACGTACTTGCACTGACAGAAAACAAACAGCTCAAGACAGGTTCATTCTAAGAACTGCTTCTTATACATGTGTTAATTGCAGTCTGTTCCACCTCAAGAACTATCACAGACAATCCTCATTTCCTTATCCTTTCTAAAGGCTCTCAGACATGGAGTAAAGTCCCCCTTATTCAAGAGTTAGTACCTCACCTCAGGTGCCTCCCTTTATCAATATCAAGCCCAAGTTTCAGTAATTCAGCTTTTTTTTCACTCAAGGTCCTTCAGGGCAGATCTAACTCAGGTGCTACATCTGCTGTGCTCTGAAGAGAACCACAGAGGTTAGAAAATTAACCTGAGATGCTTCCAGGGTGGATGACAATGTGGAAATTTCAGACAGAATGGAGGCATCTGGAGCTGACCTAAGGAAGGACTGAAAGATTTTGGTCTTTCCACAGTTATCACACTACTTCAGAAACTGAAAGATGTGGTATCTGAACATACTTACTGCACTGCCAGATAATGGAAAGGGCTAATACAGATTGCTGAGCAGAAACTGAATCAGTGCAAAGCAGCCAAACTGATGCTCACTTTGCCACTCCTAATTAAAATTGCATAACACACAAAAGATATGACAATACATGTTTTTAAAAACATATCACCATAGCAGATGTCAGCCCTTATTTTCCATTGTACTTATGCCTATTGTACACTCAACAATGAAATCATCTGTCACTTCAGCTATCCTCAGGAAAGAGAGTTGTATCTATTCATGCTGACATGTCAAGCAACAAGTAAATTTGATGGATATCAGCAACATTAAACTTACAATAAGAGGAAAAATCATGCATTTCTAGATCCTTGTAAAAAAGAATCCTTCCTTTTATACCTTTCAAATTTCAATTGGCCAGAGAAAAGCACAGCAAAGGAAAAAAACAAAAGGAACATGACCAGCAACACACTGGAGAAGCCATGATTGAATCCTGGCTAGATGCCTCCAAGTGCTGCAGTTCAAGTAACATCCCTAAGGGCTTCACTTACTCAAACAACCAAGCTTGCAGGTCTCTAGCAAGCACACCACTCCTTTACTCTTCCCAGTGCAGAAATATCACCAATACTCTGAATACTGTCCCTGTCCAACTCTGGAGTGACCTGCACCTGTGATGCAAGAGCATACTCATCCTGCCTCAGGCTCCTTTGGCCTTGCTGCAGGAGAGGATGGTTCATGAGCTCCAGGGGAGCAAGGCAGGGCAGGCTGAAAACAAGATAAACCATGCAGAGGTCAGAGGAAGCAGCTGGTGGGCTCTCACCAGCAGTGCAAACTGGCAGAGGGAACAGCATGCACAGCCCATCAGGAAAACAGCCACCTGTCAGCTAAAAACAAAGTGCCATGGCTCTCCTCATCCTCTTCCATGCTGGAGCAAGACATTAGTATTTCCCTCATCTGACAGTTTCAAGAGGAAAGGAGAGGTAGAAGAGTGATGTTCTTATTATAGAAGTTGTGGGGAAAAGGGGATGAAATGGTCTTTATTTGTTGAAGCTCAGTTGGTTTTCTGAGGCTTCCAGGGTATTTACAGCATAAGTGTATTTGAACCCAGGGCAATTGTTTTTGAAACTTTCTGATCTTAAAGTAATAAGTTTGAGGAATCACCCCAGCAGAAACTTAATCTGGTTTGTTCTTTATTTATGTGATATACAGTACCACCAGAGAACAAAATCCCACCAATGTGGCTTTTAATTCATAACTGCAGTATCAATATTGATTTCTTAATTTAGGGGTAAGTTTGCTAGGCCAATCCATCTCTTTCCTCTGTGAATCACAAAACACATTTCTCATCCTTGAAGAACAGCAGAGGGACTGATCAGTACTCACAGCAGCTAGCTGACAAAACCACAAGTATTTGAGGTAATTTCCCCCCCACCCCCTTTGCATAAGCCTACTTTGAAAAAGATTTCTAAGAGTCAGTTAGTGTTTGATCATTGGTCAACTGTGATAGAAGACAATCAAGTGAATCAGTAGCTCCTTTCACTTATAATCACTCATTGTGGATATTGGGTAGCAGTTGCACAAAAGTGTATGGCTACTTTTATTGTACATGGAGGCGAGCTTCCAAAGCAAACTGAGGGACAAATGTTGCTGCTCAGCACAGCCATTAGCCTTCTGATCAAATCTCTCTGATATCCAGAATGGTACATTCCAAGAGCACATGTGATTGGCTGCAATACAGTGAAAACTGGCTGGTTCACATGCAGGATTGTAATTTTGGTAAATCTGTTTCCTTTAACATACTTACATTTTGCAGTAAGGAGGAAAAAGGGTGATGGGGAAGACAGGGAGTGTGAGGTAGCACAACAAGGCAAACTGCCAGCGTTTTCTTTCAGTCAGTGTTTGTACCTATTAAAACATTTTGCCAAATCAAAGAGATGAATTACAGCACTGTTTCTGCAGTCTGATGCAACTCTCTTCGCTCACTCTGAGCCTGTAGTCAGGTGGTATAATTTTTCAGGCTAGAAGAGCTGTGATTTACAGTCTGGGGGATATGAACTCAACAGTTGGATCACAAGTTTTGGAACTTTGAAAGCACAACATTGGGCGTCTGTTCTTTCAGGATCCGTTTTGGCAGATCATAGAATCATGGCGTAGCCAAGGAAATTCACCCAGCCTTCCACCTCCATTAAATGTTGGCTGGTGGGTAACTAGTGCTCTGTGTTTATATCTAGTTGTACTATACAGATCAGGCTCTCAGTTCTTTCGCTTTAAACAATTGGACCCAACTTTCCATCATCATACATTCCATCATCAAGGCTATAGCTGAGCTGTGAGATGATGGCTTGGAAAGGACTGCTCAATTTCCATCCCTGTTCATGGAACCACAGAAAGAAAAGTTATGACAAAGCAACTGCTACTTTATTGGCTCTTTTGGCAAAATACTAATACGAAATATTCATGACTAGAATCACTGGCAATTCTTCCTTCAGTTGGGTGGGTCATTATAACATCTGTATTTTATCTTAATTTCTAAGTGAATTTCTGCTGAAAACTATGGGCATTCTTGCTAGTGCTTTTTTAAAACCCACCTTTCAAGAAATTGATTTAATATCTCATTTGAATTGGCACATTTGAACCTCCACTTTTTCAGCAAATGCATTGTCTAATTGATCCTGCTAGCACTGGGCCAGCACTGATTCCAAGACACAAGAACGCTCCACTGACTCACCAGCATGGTTTCCTGAAGCACAGGATTGTCCTTTAGTTATTTCTCACCTTTGCAACAGTGTCCCCTGAGCCTGTTTAGTTAGGAAGTGGTAAGATGACCTGAGATGAACTGCCCACCCCTGCCACTCCAAAGAACAGTCTTTCCTTTCTCTCCCCCCTTACCACTCCCAGTTCCACAATCACACCACTTGCCTTCTGTTGTCCAGCATCCACTGGACCCTTCTATGAACTCATTCAACTTTCTAAAATGGCAGAGAACTGATTCATTAAATAAAATGCGTGGTTTGCTATCAGGTTATCAAGCTGGATTGTCTCACACGAGGTCAGGCAATTGGCAGAGCCAGCAGAAAGGCAGCAGAGCAAACAGGAAACTCCAAGAAGCAGGAAGGGAGACTACCCTCTTCGTGCAGTGGGGTGTGCTCACTGTAAACACGAGCGTGGGTGCTGACCTACACCATTTCCCGTCACAGTGCTTCTGGGAATTGATAAGCACAGAGGAGGAATGGAGCACAGCACCTAGAACACTTGAGTCCTGGCTCATAGTGCCCACAGAGTTGGGATCACGTGGCTGAGAGCAGGGAGAGATTGCCAGGATCACCTGTCCTTTCCACCATGGTAGCTTGACCACCTGGCTTAACTATTGCAGCACACTACAAATATGAAGACCTTTGGGCTAAAACCCTCACGTTTTGCAAAGTACCCCTTTTGTCACCTTGGTCTACCAGCAACATGATGCTAATTGTCTATTCTGAAAAGCTGAGCACTCGGAGTAGAAGTCTGCAAGCTGGTGAACAAAAATATGATCTGAATACAGAAAATATTTTCTTAGCATAATTTTTCTCTTCTATATAGAAGATAAAAATATTAAATAGATCTCATATTAGTTTTGTTGCATTGTTCTGCATTATTGTCTTTGATGTATGAAAAGATTTTCTTGCATTGCTAAAGGGACAAGAAGGAGAACAGAAAAAAAGCAGTGAGTGTATTTGGTGCAGCATCACAATGGCAGTGGGCTAATAGCAGCAAACTAACAGTCATGGGCTGGCACTGTAATTCATTACCTGACTATCTCCCTACCTCTTGTTGATGTTCCATCATGAACAAACATGGCTATTTTCCTTGTGCAAAGACACATACAAACACCAATAACAGAGATTCATTATGGTTCATATTAGAACAATCCACCTCTGCTTCTTTGGGGAAAAACCCTTGCACACTATCTGTCCTACACTTTTAACACATAGGCTGTAAAGCCTGGATGTCCTGCAGCGTTTCAAAAGCATTGTGGAACTGGATTTAAAACTTACACCCTTCTCTTGCAAGAGCTGAATGCGAGAGCCTTATGAACATACTTTTGGGAAGGAGATGGTGACTGAGTGGTAAACCTGATGGAAGAGAATGTGGTGTATTTTCCATGGCCATGAAAGCCTTTGGATTTTTATTTAGATACGCCTCCAGTACAGGTCAAATTGTATATAAACACCCTGGATTAGCTTTAAATGAGATCAGTCTTTACTGCTAGCAATGTATTCAGCAGACACATTGAGTTCTCAGCTGATTGTAAACTTTCCTCCCTCGGGCGCAAGGTAAATATTTGACTGTGAAGCTGCACTGCTGAGGTAATATTACCCACGCTATTTTAGAAGCAGTTTGGGCATAAAGTCTTTGAAACACAGATATCCAGTTTGAATTCTTGTTCCCTCCAAGATTCATGTTTCCTCCCTCAATCACCTTTCAGCAATCTTCTCTCACCACTCTCTTCGATCACTGGAAACACCACCTGTTCCACGAGGCTTTTTCATTTTGGACTGTGACTGTGTTTTCTGTCTTTCCCATTCTCACCTACTTGCTCCTCAGTCTTCCTGCTGCTACGAAAACAAGCATCCAGTGCTTCCACTCAGTTCTCTGAATTCCTCCAACGACTTCTCCTTTCATGCCAGAGCAAGCTGAAATCGCGTGTCCACTCTGCCCTGGCACTGCACAGCTGCACAGGCGAGTGCCTGACAGCATGTTCACCAGCTGCTCACGCACGACAGCCATGCCTGGTGTACATGTTTCCACCAGGAGCCCCCAAGGATGGCTGTTTTCCGAGCTGAGAGGCAGGAGGTGGCCTCAGCAGTTTCCCCACAGTCAGCAGTGCATCTCAAGGTCTTGCATTGTTCCGCTTCCAGATTCTTTCATGGAGGAAAGCATGTTTATTGCTAAGTACAAATTTGCCTTAGTAATGTATGGTTTCCAGCAGAATTCCTGGAATCTGCTGTTTACAAGCAGGGTCAGAGGTTATAGAAATACTTTCAATTTGCATGTAAGTGATACAACAGGAGTTTTTTTGCCCGTGCTTAGTGTGTAAACTGTATGACAGCTGCTTTTTTTATTGGAGTTGATAACCTTCCTGGCTCTGAATTCAACTTGTTCTGCTTTGTGGGTGGTTCAAATCACTGCCAGAGAGATCAGTAAATTAAAATTAATACTCTCCACTCCTCTTCATCACTTAGACTCTTCTTCAAACACAGGCAGGAATACTAACACTAACAAGAACAAAAACATTAGTAAAGCTCTCACATTTGAAGTCTTGCAGCTGGACATCCTCTATCACTGTGCCAACCAAATACATGGTGGTAGCACTGCTGCCCACTGCAAAATACTCCTGCAGTGTGCAACTTCTAACCCCGAGCAAGAAAATGAGGAAAATTAGCATCTTGACAGTTCACCCCTTCTTATGGGCCTCTCAGAAGGCTTTCAGCAGGGATGCATCGATTGAGAGGATGCAATATATATGCTGCATCCTGGAACAACGATATTTCTCTGGTGGTATTAAAGACTGATGGTTTCATGTGGCTTTTGTAGCCCCTCAACTTGTCAGAATAACAGTATATTGCGCAGTTTGCCATTTCTTCTCCCACTAAAGTCAGTATGTGTCCAGCTGCTGCATGACCATGCCAGCACTGGTGATGTGCAGAATTCATGATCAGGGAAGTCAGCCCCTGTCCATTACAGAAAGATAATGAGTGTAGTTGCAATACACAAGCCTGTAAGGGGTTAGCATATGATATAATCAAAGACAAAACATCTCCACATTATTCCAGCAAGTACAGTTTAAAGGTCTTAAGCTTGCTTCTGAACAGGACAGTGATGCCCACACATAACATAAACATTTACCTAAGTGGATTTGCATAATCTCTTTGGCCCTCTACCTGCTCACCTTAATCAAACACATTAATTATTGAGAAAAATGCACCTACTACTCTGCTCATTAACCAAAAATCAAAATAAAACGTTCTTTTTTGATGTACCAAAGACTGACTAAATAGCTTTCCTAGAACAGGGAGGTTCTCAAACTCTGCCCGGGCGTGACTGTCACCATCTGATGGATATATTTGAGCAGGGATGTGTTTATTGTCACCCAAGGAGTACCTGGCCTCTCCCTAAAAGGTTGTCAAAGGTTGAGTTACAAAAGCTGACTAAACAGCTTGTGTATGTCAAAACCATGGTTTTTACTCTCCACCCTGCTGCACCAGTCCTGGATGTAGGACACCTTTGGGTAACATTTTGTCTTAATAGGTTTAGAGCAACGAGCATGTACATTGGCACAGATGGGCATCAGCCTGGCAACGACTGCTGCTGCTACTAGCTGCTTTAGTCTTGTCTTCACCCTCTCTCCTGCACTATATCAGACACTAGGCTGAACTGGTAGTATTAGATGGCAATGACAAGTGCATGCAATGCTCAGTTGAGTTCTCAACCCAGTGTTCAAGTCAGCAACAGACTCCAGGTCACTGACTTTCTTCCTAACTCATTTTTTTCCAAGGATTAAACATCTGTGTACAAATGTGAAAGTTCTTTTAATGCTTTTCCAAATTTTGGGCAGTCTTACATAATCATTTCACAATATTTATAGTGGCAGTTTGTTTTCCACCTCAGGCTGCTGCTCTTATCTCCTGCTTCCCTATCAATGATGAGGTAAAAGGAAAGATGGAGTGGCAACTCTTTTGGCACATATATACATTTTGCCCAATGTGCTAAGGAAATGTTTATTGTTCTCCCCTTTGTTGCAGCTAATGGGTGAAAAGAAGGGATATTCAAGAACACAGTAAGAGCTGTAATGCCAGGAGGGGAGTGGACCATGTCCAGTATCTTGATTTTCAAAAAATATTTGCTGGATACAATGTTTTAATAAGCAAGCCAGGGAAAGACAATCTAAATATAGCTAAACATAGGTGGTGTGAGAGCAATAGGAAAACCATACTGGGAAAGGAACAATCAAAAGTTTGTTGCTAAAATGGAAGCTTGAACCAAGGCAAATTGTGTACTTGTTAAATTCCTATTTAACCTATTTTCCTTATGTCCTGGATAGAACCTATTCTCACTATGACATCTAATAGCATACATATTAAATTTATAACTGACACTAATCCGGGGAGGACTGTGAGATAATTGAGAATAAATTCAGATTAAGGAAGAAAGATGTAAAAATTTAACAGAACATAAACTAGTCATTTTAATAATTCATGTTACATCCACATACTAAATATGTAATTTACTCCCTGTGTTCAAAAGGGATACAGTAAAACTACTAAAGATTCAGAGAAGTTGATATAGATGACCAAAAATGTGGGATGTGTCTTTATGAAGCCCTTTTACAGACAGGGTAAGACTTTACAGTCTGAAAAGTAACTATCTGTGGAAGGATATATCAGTGACCTATAAAATTCTGAGTGGCAGAAAAAAACTGAATAGCAAATGATTATTTATCCTCTTTTAAAGAAAGACCCAGGCAGCATAAAATGGAATTATGACTGGGTCAGAATAAACTGATTAATTAAAAGAATGTTAATTCAGAGATATCAAATATAATTAAGACAAATATATCATAGAGTCAGACTGCTGCAGGCAAAACACCATCTCATGCTTTCTTGTTCTCAGATTCTTCCACAGGTATTTTCTATTTATGATACGTTTATATTGCTATAGCTACAACCAAAGCTGACTTTTTGGTTTCTACTCAGTGAACATCACCGCTCAAACTACTGACCACTGGCAAGAGCAGGGTACCTGACCCGAGAAATATTTAGTTTGACCTAGTATGGTTGCTCACACCTTCTTTTGATTATAAGAATACCTTATTTATGTTACTCAGATGAAAAGTTTCTTACTCCTACAAGAGGTCCACTCTGATCTCACTCATTCTTGTTTTCTCCTCATGCCTGGGATAAGGCAAGTTCACGTTTTTTTAATTCAATGGAGGTTTATGCAAAAGCTGCAAATTGAACAGAAAACACTTGTCAATGAATTTTTTTTTTTCCAAAGCAAGTGAGTGTAGCTACTAGCTAGGTGTACTAACTGCATACAGGTAACAGCAATTACTGCCAGAGTGAACAGAAGTTAAGAATTCTAGACCATGAGAATAGAAAGTATTTGAGGTGCAAGTTGAAACACTACAAAATCTTGAAATATTTTAGACAATGTCATATTGATAGATTAAGTTCTAGAAATCATTTAATAAACTCTATCACCGCAATTAAACTTATGCATACTGTTAATCCCACTAATCAATCCAATTAAAGGCTAAACCAGTCTCGTGTTTGCTCACAGGGTAGCCTACTGAGGTGAGTTGTAACCGTGCAGCTAAGCAGAGCTCAGTGCCCATTATATAGTGCAGAAGAGGTCTGTACACTCACTCACTTGGTGTTTTGATGTCAGCTTTATAGTGCCCGTGGTAACCGGTGCTTACGGACTCTTACGTGTGTCTCTGGAACTGATTAGTGCTTCACAGACCAGGCTCATCACCAAATCCTTCCTTTGCAAAATGCCCACTCCTAAAAGACAAGCTCATGGTATTTTGTACAACATGCAACAGGAAAAAAACTCATCCTTCACCATTCTCTCTTCCTCATTAGGAAATACTCAGGAAAACTTTTGGGAAAAAAAAAATAAGATTTAACATCATTGTATTTATTAGGTTCTGAAACAATACACATTCACATCCTTTTGAATACAGTACATTTGGCACAGTAATAATGTTTACGATGAAATAACACTAATGAATGGCAAGAGATTCAAATTACATCCATAAGAAAAAAATTCTGTACAAATAAATCCTCACAATAAAAAAAAAACTACCCCCCCCACTGAATACATTTGCTATTTAGCCAGAACTATTCTGCACATAATTTATAAAGAGGTAATTTTTAAGTCTTTTTTTTGGGAGAGAATGATTTTTTACCCTATGGGGGAAAATGTGTTTCCATTTTTTAATAAAGTCTATTTGGGAGTAAAACCAAGAAAACAATGGATTCTTTATAAGTATTATTATTATTAATAGCATTTTTGGCATTTTGCACTCATTTTAAAAAGAAGGAACAGGAAAGATTTTACAGAACAGGCAGAAATGTAACAGAATGTCCATTTTTAAGAATTATCTTTAAAAAATGTTCAAGGTAACAGACAAACCTTCTGATGTAAACCAATGCAGAGGATCTAACTATTCATATTGAAGAAATGTCTGCCCATGCAAAAGTTTTAATCTCATTCACTTTTCTCTTAGCATCCTACCAAACACTGCAGGTGCCGAGGCCTCTCAGATGCAAAGATTTGCTAATTATCTTTGTGTTAGGAATGGGAATGCAGACTACACAGCTTGTTTACAAGAGCTTTATGGGAAGCTTTTATTCCTTCAAAATAAACGCTCACTTTTGTGTAAAGGCCTCTTGTACAAACAGTAGTGCACTACCTGGTGACTTGTCTTCCCAGCCCGTCTACTTGCCTATGGAAAAGAACTCTTTAGCATTGTGATCAGTTCTTGCCTGGGTGTCAAAAGCTAACCATGGTGTGAAATAAACAGAGCCAGTGGAGAGACACACACCGCTGGGCAGATCTACAATATATTTCTAAAATAGAAAGAAATTTAAACATTGAGATGATGCAATCGTTAAGATGTTTCTGTGCTGGTACTCAGCTCCAGAAGCTAGTCTTTTCCCAGTACAAAAGATTACTGAAGATAAATTAAATTAAACTAAAGGCTTGATCCATTATTACACCTGTAGGCCAGACAACACATTAACTGATATAATATTTAATATTTTGAAATCATCATAAGAATATATATAATAATTACACCTGAGTTTTAAAAACAAAACAAAATGGAACTGAATGTTGTCATCAGTAACAGGCTATGAGCAGCCAGACACAAAACTGACACAAACCAACTCATCTGCTTGAGACTGAGATTATCTCTTAAAGCCAACGATGCACACTTTGTCCACCATGATTTGTAACATTCTTTTCTCTTTCCCAGCTCTATCGTGTCATAATAGAGTTGAAGAGAACTATACAAGAGATTTAGTATAGCTTAATATATGTCTACATCTTTTATAACAAAAACCTTATCTCTCTGACAGTAACTTGAACCAATACACATACAAGAGTATTGCACATGGACATTATTATAATTATTCTTTCATAGACTAACATTTTAATAGTATGCATGAACATGCAGCAGTTGATACCTCTATATTCAATGAATTCCACAGGCCTTGCAGCAAACACTATATACAAAATCTCACCTGTACAAAAGGCAAAAAAGCTTTTTTAGTGCCACTTTGCCAATCACAAGTATATATATATTTGTGCAGCTGGAAATCCATGTGCAACAATTAAAATGGATTTCAATGACCGCTCACTCAGTCCAGTAAAATATATAATAAAATGACCTCAGCGATACATGTACACAAAAAAAAACCCCAAAAAAACCCCAAAACAAAAACCAAACCACAGGATACTCCTGGAAATATAAGTACATAACACTGTTAGCGTATCTACAGGAGGTAACTTTGCATTAGTAATATTGTCCACGAGTTACCATTTCAATTCATACACAAAAAAATTCAATTTACAACTTTCAATAATGTCAGTTTGTGAATGTTTGATCTTCAGTTTTTTAACACACTTCCACATAATGCATGTGTAGCCTTATTTTGTGTCTTCTAAAAGCAGATTTCTCTTTAATTTTTAAACATAAAAAACAACAAACACAGTAGTATTATGGTTTTGTAAAAGTGTGCAAAAGTAACACACTGCTGAGAAATAAATATAAATAAGAAGTTATTAATCAACTTAGCTACAATGGAGAATGCAAATTTAAAATGTTCATATATAATTAATTTTTAATGTAAAATTAACTGTAAACATTTGCAAGCTTGCCATCACATTAATGGTTTGTTTAAATGGATATTAAATTTGGTAACATGGCTGGTACACCCAATTGCCTGAAAAATGGTAAAAATGCCTACGTTATGGTATTAATGTGCTACAGGGTTTTATTCTTTAGCCCTTTAATAACTCTCCATACAGTAATTATTTCTTGCTTTACATAAAATTTCAGTTATCTTTGTGACTCTTCTTATTCCCAAGACTTTTCTGTAAATTGTATGAGGAACTTCATTGCAAACCTTAATTGATGTGCTTCTTTTTCTGGACATCTCTGTTTTAAGTTTGTAGCTCACCACAATAAATTAATAATTGAGGATTACATCTCCACGAAGGCAAACTTCTTTGCTTACCAAAGAGCAGCATATAATTTGATCCACATCTGAGTACAGATCTTAACCACCAGTGCAGGAGAAACAGTTCTCACCTTTTTATCTTAAATACACTAGATGATTACAAATGCTAAATCGATTTTAATAGCATGGCTTTGTTCTCCATGGAAAAGATGCAATTTTTGTCCTCTGGGGAGATCTTAGGAATAAAAGAAAAGCTGCAAATATTCGGCAGTGTGTTACATCTACAATTTCTGATACAAAATTACTTTGCATCACTTTGTGAGACAGAAATTAAGAGTGCTTTCAGGTCAAAAGATTAAAGGAAAAGAACAATAAATATATACTTTAATTGGGGGTATGGGCTCAGGGTAAGAGAAGTAGTTCTTGATCTACTGAGTCTCAGTAATTTGATGATCTCTTCAGAATCACTTCTTGCAGCATCATTCATCTGTCAGCCTAATCTTTATGGCAGTAGCTCTTCTCCAAAATAAGAGAACCCTTTAAATTCTTCTTGATTGATTTGTTTTATAATTGTCTCATCCACTAGCGTTAATACTGGTTCTTCTCGTGTAAAGTCTTGATCAAAGTTATTTACATCCCTTTTGGTTTTCTGAGAAGAAAAATACAAATAAGGTGAATGGTAAAACAGCACAGTAAAATAGAAGGTACTCTCCCTCCTCTCCATCCTCCCTGCTGCCCCCGCCCCTCCAAGCTGAATTTTCTGGAATGATTGAAATAAAAGAGGAGCTACTTCACACAAAGGAGAACAGACATATGAGAGAAGCTACAGGAGCAAGTATTCTAAATGAGTTCAGGAGAGGCCACGGAAGCAATACTGTCAATGAGTTCCCAGAGACTCCCGGGTCTCTGATGCGAAGGAACAGCAGAATGATGATAAAGCAGGAAGCTCTGGCATAGTAGGTGGTACGACTCTTTCCTCTTAGACCGAACACAATCTTATTTCAGAGGCACAGAGTGAACTGATTTAATGGATTTGCCCAAAATACAGCCTACTGGTTCCACTTTAAATTGTTTCTTTATATCTGGCTACACTCAGCTTACAGTCAGGTGTAGACCTTGCAACAGATCGTGGTGCAAAATCCTTGAGATGCACAATGGCAACTCAGATTTTCTAATGCAGCCAAATGTCTTTCAGAGCACCACAGCAAGGCATGAAATTCTGTCTCCATAGATATCCACCTCAGAATTCTATTTCAATGGCATCAGGATTTCCCCATTGGTGTCTAAAGCACTAAGGTTTTTCAGTGAAGTTGGACCAATAGAGTCCAACTGTCCATTTTCTGGTTGGGATGAGATGTATTTGCTAGAGATGCCTTTGGGGAGGCCAACTCATTGTCCTCAGGGCACTCACAACAGTGACCATCTGTGGCCAGTTACATGTGAAAAAACTTAAGGTTACAGGGGAAAACCTTTCCCACAGTCATTCCCTCGAGACCTGCACTGTTCATGTTTTCCATGTTAGCAGAGTATTTCAGGCATGTACAGGTTCAGAGAATTGGAAGAGTCATTTTCCTTTACACTGCCTCTTTTCAATTTGTTTAATTAAATCAAATAGTCACCTGACTGATACTTAATGGAGGCAAAATGACACATTGAAAACTAGCTTTGTGTCCATCCTGCACACATCTGAGATAAAGATGCCAGAGATAGAATAGCTATAGGCAAGTAAATGATAAAATCATAAAGTGATACATCATCAAATACAAGTACAGTAATGATTCCAAATAGGATACATGCTTGCTTTCAGTGTAGCCACATTTTCTAAAGATATATAGATAAAAAATTTTCTTCATCAGTTATGCTTAGGCACTAAACCAAATAGTTTTCTTTCTCACAATGGTAGAATGGTAACCTTCATTTACATTGTTTGTAAGAACTTTATATAGGGAAAGAAAGGTCTGTATGAATAGAAGAGATTGTAACTCGTAAACCAAGTACTTTCTAAGTGCAGGCAACCACAAATCCACGCCCTTTATCTACAAAATTCCACTAAAAAGAAAGTTATATTAACTTAATGAACATATATATGCTTATATAATTGACATTTCTAATATATACTTAATACATAAGGACTGGACATAAAGTGTATGTGACTCGTGTACTCTGAACTGCATAAAGTGTGAGGAACATGGCTTTGGGATTTACGTTTTTTCCCAGTCCATTGGGCAAATACTGTACAATAAAAATGAAAATCTATATGAATTTTTAAATGCATTACTTTGCAACTATGTCTACATTCTTCATATTACACAGTCATACAATGAATTTGTTACAGGAATAGTCACTAAAGCAGAAGGAGGTAAATGAATATTTGTAGAAAGTAGAATTCCAATTCAGAACTGTAGTTCTGTGCAATAGAAACATGACTACACTCAAACTTTAACCACTAGCCATCCTGGGCAAATAAATTTTGGACTAGCTGAGAACAAATATATTATTTTCATGTTTTCATAATGAATGCATTTGTGAAAAGAGTTATGTCTTTGATGAACCTAAAGGAATAAGATGACAAATTCCTCAAAGCCTATCAGGGCAACTCATTCCCAAAAGCTCCTTTTTCCAGAAAACTGCCACCCAGATTTATGAAGGACAAGGAGTACAAATGAGTACAACCAAAAACCTGTCCCAACATCAATGTACCTAATTGATTAAAAATTATTTTATTGAAGAACGTCATATTCCAAACACTTTTGAAACAACAAAGATATTGGCTTAGACTTAAAAGCCTAGCATGTCTTAAAATATGCCTTCAAGACCAAAGAAGGAAATGGAAATTTTAACTTTCTCAGATTTATAAACAAGACCGTGTCTTTTTGGCATCATAGATGTAAATCACCCAATTTATTAACATGACAAGTATGGAACAATCTAAAGTTGCAAAGATACACTACCAAGCTTCTAACTAACCAACAGATGAAGGGAGATTAAATAAATTACAGGGGAAAAAAAGTGAGTGGGTTGAGCCATACAACACAAAAGGTAGAGCTCATAAGTGCTGCTTTTCAACATAAAGATTTATTTAAGAAACTCTCCTTAGCAACTTAGGCAGTTTCTTCCTGAAGCTGTGACTATTTTGCAAGGCCTCATCTGCTAAGATGAAACAGGTCTGGCTGCATTTCTGCTGCTAGTGCATTTTTAGTGTACCTGGCTCTATGAATAGTCTATAGGCCAACAGCATGAACCAACACATAGTCACAACTTGAAGGCTCAGGATGAAAGTCTTAAGGGCTGTGCATGTCTCCAAAGAAAGAACAGCTGCAAGGTTTGGAGACTCTATGAAGGAAACAGAGTGCAGCTATCATCCAACTGTGAGCATTTAAAAAATCATGGAAGAAAAAGGAAAAATATTTGGATTTGCTGGCAAATGCATCATTAAAAATGCATTTTTATGCATTTTAAATGGGTGGGACTCTGTTTATTTAGCCTGTAGCTCCTGAGACAAATACATTATTTTTAGCTTTTCAAACTTTTTTTCCAGTTAAGACTTTACAATTTCAGATGACTGGAGAAACTAGGGTTAATACCACAAATAGGGGTTATTTTTCCTAACATGAAAGAAAGAACATCCCAAACCACAGCGATCTACCCAAAGATACAGAAATTTGATTAGGTTTTAGATGCCGCTTTTTTTCCTTCTAGACAAGCCCCTCATGTTCAGCACATGTCAGTGCTACAGAGAGCAGGTGCACAGCAGCTACCCAGGAGCTTCCACAAGAGGTGCCAAATTCCACTCTCTGATAGTGAGAGGAATGACAACTCACTACCTCTTGTGCAGGAAATTTGCTGGCTAGGTGATTTTTGTCCTTTTCTTTCCAACAGTGTGAATGCTCCATAGGTCTCCTGTCTGAGCACTGACCTAGTGTGACGTGCTTATCCTGGGAGATGTGGTGGATTTCCTTCCTGTGGGTGATACCATCTGATTAGATGTAAGACTTATACTACAGAAATAGAACCCCTTTCATTAATAAATATTAACATGACCTACTACCCATGAAGGATGGCAATTTAAAAGGCAGTCATGTTTTATTCTATTCAAAGTTTACTGCTTCTTTTTGAAGAGCTGAAGTTACTAGAAATTTTGAAAGTCTATCTCTTCATAAAACACAATTTAATCAGTTTTCCTAGTTGGCTTGTATGTATTTTGGACAATGGAATATTGTTTTGAATGAAAATGCCTGCCTTCTTAAATCTCTTCACATAATTATTAAAGGACTAAAAGGAACTTCATATGCTATTAGTAGACACACATTAAACAGTTTTTCTGATCTGGTTTTATTTTCATTACCATTTCCATTTTAAAAAAAAAAAAATTAAAAATTTCTATCTGCACTCAAAGACTCAAGCTTGAAAAAACCTCCAAAATATACTTAATAAACTTTTCAGTGTCAAGGATTACCAGCCTTCTCTGCTAATGATTATTAAATTACACTATATGAATTCCAACAGTGAAAAAAAAAATCAGAAGTTGATGTACTTATCACTGAAAACACATTAAGAAAGTTAGAACTTGCCATTCCTTCCATTAATCACAGAAACAACTGTGAATGACAGGAGCCTTTGGTATTGAAAAGCCACAGAAATCCCTGCAAGAAGGCACCTGACCGAGGGTGTTACAAACTAGTTCTGCCTCAGCAAAGCTGTGTCATGAGGCCAAGAGGCTTGGTGGACTATGCTCTGCCTAAGAAGGATTAAATTAATTCTCCAGCTCAGAGGCATCAAAAGGTATCTCTCCCTAGTCCAATATTTATTTTAATTTAATTTGCAGAAAATGACTGAAACTCAAGTCTTTTGCAAGCATACTGGCTCAATTACATTGTGCTGGAATTGTCCAGCAGGTTCAAAGGCTACTCAGAGGAGGTGAAAGAAAGATGGAGATGGTGGCTAGAAAACAACACTGCCAAGGAAGCCTGGGTTTTGAATTTTAGACTGATTTTCCCACAGATTCACAATATGCTGTTGAAACATAAGTATAGAAATCCTCCTTAAAATCAATTAATAGATTTCTGTTTAATTTGGTACAATGAGGATCTAATCCAGACAGCTAATACAAGTGAGTTCAGATATGATCATCTTAACAACACTGGAAGAAGAAAAGATTGGGCTATGATATTTTTCAGTAAGTGGAAATTTGGACATAAATATACACAAAGCTCATCCACAATTTTCACAGTCTGTCAGCGCAGAAATGCAGATGCAGATTGGCCTTCCTGGATCGCTTAATAAAAAAAAAAAATCTTTAATCCACTGCAATTTTCTGCCCATAACAGTGCTTGATGCCTCCTCATATATTTTCAAGCCCACAGTGATATCCTGGAGTCTGTCAGTCATTTGGTCAATCCAGGTAGTTTTTACAAGTATAGCAAAATTCATTACTTTCAGGAAGAGGGTGAGATGTGTGCTCCTGCATTACGCTTTATGTGTAAGATGTAAAGGACACCGTATTAAAAGGAAGAAGTGGAAAAAAACCTCCACCCAATAAAGATGCTAACTGGTAGTGAAACAGTATTTGAAAAGCTTAACAACCTATACAGTCAACAATTTAAGCTGTTATTATATATTATATTATATATATATTATACCTGTACAGAGGTATTTAATAAACACCAAGCTAATTCACAGAACTACAATTTTTAAAAGGTATCATTTGTAAGCCAGTAAATGGAAACCACTTTCATTCTGAAACAGTACGTATCTTTTCTCCAAATTTGAACTGGATCAAGTAGGAAGAAGGAATAACCTAAACAATTAGGGGACACAAACATTTAATGATTATGTGCCAGGATGCCAGCCTTAGGATTTCATTTTTCCACAGCCTTTCTACTGTCCTACACCCCAAACCCACCCCAACATAAGAAATGGCAAGGCAAAGCAAAGCAAAGCTCTGCAGTTTCACTGGTGACCAGCCTGTGCTCACAGTCTGAGCAATGAATCTCACCGCAGTGGCTGGGATTAAGTTTGTCCCCCGTGGCCACACTTGGGTATGGTTTTGGCATGAGTGAATACACAGCACTAAAGCCAGATAGACAAAACCCGCTTTGTTCATGGCCTGATTGCTGAATCTCAACATTATCACTGTGTAAAACAATGGAGATGAATTCCATAGAACCTGCAGGGGAAGTCAGCACCACAGCTTCCCACCTGTGGTTAGTCCTTTATCCTCAGGATCCATCTTCTCCACCTCATTAGGGTTTGCTTGCATCAGGACTTGTTCATGACATAATCACTGCACATAAACTATGCTATGGTAGAATACATGCATTTTAGAGTAAAAAAAAAAATTAACTCTATGGGAAACAATTTTATATTTCCTTTTGGGGTGGGGAGAAAATACAACAAGAGAAAGTAATGGAACAATCATCTGCAAATACCCTTCATCTGCACATTGCAATTCCTATTGCAAATGTTACCACACGCTCTGCAGCTCAGATTTGACATGTGTGCATCTCTAATTCACAGAATATTGGCAAACTTCCATCCATATCCTCAAAAGCTCTAAGGTCATGATCACCAGTGTTGTCTCTCCTCTTACATTCTGGCACATGCCTAAGATTAGCCCTTTCTTAGTTGTGTTCTGAAATTGCATACATCACAACTACAGGAGTCAGGGCTCCTGCATCTGTGACTTGCTAAACCACCTGCTGGTGAGCCCTCAAATACATGTGTAGAAGTCTGTCTTCCTGATAACTAGCACTTCAGCACAAAGGACTGGCTACACACAGAAAGTGGAGCCGATTTAAAAAGAACAGAAAAAAGTGACACAGTGAAGTTGGCAAGTTTAGGGCACATGTCCCTGAAATTCCAGTGGCTTCCAGACATTACATAAATCACTGAAAAATTACACAAATACAGATAGTCTGGTACTGCACTGAGATATCCGACTCAGTTTGTAAAAGGAAGAGATTTTACTTTTCGTTCACTAAGCAACCACCAAGACAAGCAATACATTAAGAAAACTGATGCTAATGAATAGGAGAATGATGAAATATTTCAAGACTCCTATCTCTGCCATGTATCCTGAACAACTGACTTACCAATGTTTTATTCTGTCTACATTCACCCATCCCACTTACAGAAAAGTAACACATCATGGAAAGCCTCTCGACTATGCTATGAAATTACAAATACATAGCAATATCTTGTGATTCTGAGCCCCTCTAGCGAGGAGGCAGGGACATGTGCATTGTGACACTGGGCACAAAGAAACACCACAGCATGAAAGATAACAGCAAGCACAGACAGTGAGAGCATCATTCCAAGACTCAGTTACACCCTCGAATGGTTTGCACTAGAGGCTATAGAGTAGGAATACTACAGAGTTTTTGGCAAGACTGCCTTGTTCAAAACATTTTAGGAAGCTCGTGCTCTTTGATGATGATCTCTAGCTTGTTAAGAATAAGGCTTTCAGTTTGACAGGGATGATGTGTGTGGCAAGTTTCATATAGAGATATGGTATAGCAGGTCTCACCTTAGACACATGAGGGAAGCTACAGAGTGATAGATTAATTATAAGACTAATGAATTGGTAGAGATCAAATTTTGAAGCCCAATGATCATCTTTAAGCCTTATTAAAGATAAAAGTGAGTTTTTAGAAAGCAACTGAAACTACTTTTTGGTTTTTTTTAAAGTAATGCCTGTACTCATACTAACTGTAGACTGAATAGAAAAAAAGGCATTGAACAATTATGCATACATGCTACTACTTCCTCATCTCAATGTATCTCCTTCTTACCTCTACTCCAGACTCTGGAATTGATTTTTTTTAGAGCACAGTTTTATTAAAAGAGCACAGTAAGACATAGAAGAGTTTGTACTGAAACAGGTTTCATTCTTGGTTCTGTTACTGATCTGCTTTGAGCTTGAGTAGCTTACTCACTAAGCATTTAATTTTCTTCCTATTTTTGTTCTCTTATATATGGGTTGTGATCTCCTGCCTATCTTTATCCATGATCTCTTGATAGACCCTCACTTATATGTCCTTTTGCAGAGTGGGAACCTTGCTGGGAACTGAAGCTGCTCCTACAATCTCTGTTCACTGGAATATGACTAGTGATGGACTGTCAGCCTTTGATGAGGCTTTGCCTTTTTCTGATCAATTCCTCTCCATTGTCTGATAAAGAATCAGGAGCTATTGCTTCCAAAATCACCTGGTTTTGACATCAGAAACAGGCCTAACCCAATAATATTATTTATCATCTACGTTAATATAAAAATAAATGCTTTTTCTTTAGAACTACTACATTATTTAAGAATGTACTGTAAATAACCATAAGATGATTCTACTTACTGGTTTAGATTACTTTCTGGAAATAGCATTGGAGATTTAAGTACCCAAAAAGCAAAGAATAATCTGTCTTGCTTTGAGGAAGCCCAAAAGGAAAGCAGGAACACTCTGGTTGCTTATCACTCCACCCAAAGGGCACCACTTAACAATGTAAGTTTCAAAGATGGCTAAATTAACCTAATTATTCAGTATGAGAAGATTTTAGTGCTATAAAACCAGGACTCAAGGAAAACAAAAAATACTGTTGGATCCTCAGCAGAGAATCAAAAGAAGAATAATAAAAGTTGTTTAACATAAATATCTGGGATCCTGCAGTGCTGCGAAGTAGCTTCTGTAATTCTAGTGTTGTGGTAGTCACAGCTAAAAGCAGCTGCTGCAGGCACTGATGCTGGGGAGAATAAAAAAGCCCTCAACAAAGTAAAACTAATCTAATAAGCAAATTCTGGGAAAAAATCAACCTCGTTCATCTAAACAACACTGAAATCCCTGAAAAATACCAACTCAATTACTCTTGCTTTCTCTAAGTTGTGATAGAGCTGCACGTGTGCTCCAGGGAAGCTATATACTTACATCTGGGGAAGTTTAGTGGTTGTACAAACTGCCACGCCAATTGCAGCTTGGGAAGCCAATGTACTTGACTTTGTTGAGGGAAGCAGCAGAAGTGTTAGGACTTCTTTGCCCTGCCCAGTTCATGCTGGACTGACTGGCATGAGCTCTGTTGCAGGCAGTTATGGTGCTGTTGTTTGTGCCTGTCTACCACAAGCTCACCTGAGATCCTGAACTTCACAGCCAGCCAACAGACAATACTGCTCAATGAGCAGCAACCTGGCTAACACATGAACCAGTAGCTGAAAATTTTTATTTTTAGGAACCAGATGACATTAAATAATTTATTTCACAATACCCCGTGGCAGGGGCAATGTGCAGGAGTGTTGGACTTAATGATTATAGCTGTTTGTAACCAAAATACTGTTCTGAAAACAATGCCCGTTTTTCTAAAGGATATAAGTTAACTCTTCTGATAAATACAGTTTATTCCCTGTTTCTAAACCTTTTTTTTTTTTTTTTTTTGTAGTATTAACCACCATGGTGGCACTCTCAGAAGAAATTCCACTGTTTTCTTAGGCCTGAAATGCCTGCAGCAAGTGGGGAATAAATAATGTGCAATGTTTCACAATGGTACATGAGGGTCTGCTGTCCAAGATCACTCCCCAGTGTTTTGTCTAAGCAGTAACACCTCATGCAAAAGCATGCAGTATAGCCCCTTGCGTGCCCACCTGCTAAATGCTCATTGCCATGCACTGATGACTGAATGGAAATATATCATGAAACTGAAGGGACACCTCAAGGTTATTAGGCCTAAAAATGGACCTACCTTGACATTTTCCCCATATTGAAGGCCTTACCTTAAAGAGGGACATTCACACTGAAGCAAACTTGAAAAGAGAGAACATTTATACAAAAAGAAATTTACTTGGCCTGTAAATTCCTATGTTCATTTTGGTGCTACTGAATGATACTGCATTTTACAGGGCTTCTTCCCTACCGTGTAAAGTCAGAGCCATAATTCTGCAAGTATGATGATACACTCCACTGTCACAAAAAATAGAGGCGTGCCAAAAAAACCCACCAAAACAGTATCATGACTTCCCAACACCAGGTTAAAAATTCTTTGTTAAAACTAAAAAAAAAAATAAATAAAATCTTCTCCTGTTAGTAGTCATGCATGAAAACAAATCTGAGATTATAGAAATTATGTCTCAGGCTAATATATTTGAAAGTTTTCTCCAGAAACGTGGTCCCTCTTTAAGGATTCCAGACATATATCACAGTAAGCTGAAGGTTGCTGCAGCAATTTAAATATGCACCTCTCTAATTGAACACATTTTTGGGAGGTGTTCAGTGAGGCACCTACCCACGAGACAGGTGTAGCCTTTGCCTGTGCAAACAGGCCAGCTGCACACTCCATATAGGTTCTGATTAGTATTTACTATTTATTATTCAGTTTCTAAACACTGTGGGCATCTGGCTTGTCATAAATCATTGACAAAGAGTTGCAAATTTTTGCCAGGTTTTCACTCATTTAGGGGAGGGGCAAAAGAAAATTCACAGTGCTTACTGACTCCAGTTGTAACCCCTAATCATTGGCTAGGTCTAGAATTTAATATTTGGGAATTATTTCATTTCAAACCTTTGCTGCAGCGCAAAACTGAAAGAGGACACATTGCTGGCATCCTTAAGTCAAGACCTAACAAGGGAGCTCAGGTTCACAGGGAAACTGCATACAGACAATGTGGCTCAGATAATGATAACTAAGGGGGGAGGGACTTCAGTAATGGTTTCTCATTATCTTAAGAGTTACCGGAGCTGAAAAGTGCAAATTACTGTAGGAAATTTGAGACAGGATCAAGATGAAATCTGCTGACACTGAGGTCTGGTATAGATAGAACACTCTTCCAAGGGAAGTGATCTTGAGCATTGTTTTTTTAAGCCTTCTCAGCCATATTTCTGTACTGTCACAGAACGCTGCATTAAGCATCCTGAGATTACCACAGAGTGGAAACTGAGTCACAAAAAGGTGAAGTGATGAACCATGATCACATGAAGTGATCACACCATGAGTTTCTAGATTACCTGTAGAACTGATATATCTTGCAATTCTTGGGTCTCTGCTTTTAGCTACTAGAAAAACTCTCTACTCCTGAGAAGTCAGAACAGAAGAGGGAACATACAGATATTTGGAAAACATTCTCAGTGATTTAACAGTAGGGATGCAAGAGGCTGCAAAATGGAGTCACGTAAGATGACCTAGCATCTGACAAAAGCAGGCAGCAGCCGCTCCATACTGCCAGACAGAATTCTGCAATAGGGTATCTTGTTCACTTTGTTTCAAACACTCTTGAAAAAAAGTGATCTCTAAAAATGGAAACCCAAGAAGTTATGAATGCACGGTAAAAATTAAAATAATGAGTTGTTCTGTGAAAGCTGCATGTTCACAGCACATCATCATAATGCAATTACTTAGTTAATTTCATCTCCATAAAGCCACACTATGAATGGATTGCCACAGGCACTGATAAAGCCATTAGCAAAGAAACTTTGGTTTAATTGCTGAAGAGAAATACATATGGCAGGCATCTGTTTTACCAGGCTTTGTAATACCCTCTGGCTCAGGATTCTTCAGCTTTGTTGTGTTAAGGACATCTTAGTCAAAGTCTCACATTTTCCCAACCCTGACATTTGCAACAGAGTGTATGAAAACAAGAAGTTTGTCTGTATGCACACATTTCACGTTGACAGTGAGAAGAGCCTGGAAGGACAGGAGTGTGCTGTGGTGAGACTGTCCTTGCTGCACAGTGCCCAACAGCTTCCTCCAACTCACAACTCAGCAGCACGCTGAGCCACTGTGACCAACCGTGTAGGAAATACTCAGTGATTTCATTGTGCTGGTCTAATTTTACATAAACCAGAAGAGAGCCCACAAAGCTCCCATTGCACAGTGGAGAACCTCTCCTGTGAGGAAAGGCTGAGTGTTTGGGTTGTTCAGCCTGGAGAAGAGGAGGAGACCTCTTTGTAGCCTTTCAATACTTCACCAGAAAGATGGGGACAAAATTTTAGCAGGACCTGTTGTGACAGGACAAGGGGTAATGGTTCTAAGCTACAAGGGGGTAGATTTAGACTGGATATAAGGAAAACATTTTTTTACAATGAGAGTGGTGAAGACACTGGATGAGGTTGCCCAGAGAGATGGTAGACACCCCATCCCTGGAAGCACTCAAGATCAGGCTGGACAGGGCTCTGAGCAATCTGACCTAGCTGAAGATGTCCCAGCTCACTGCAGCAGGGAGGCTGGATTATGTGGCATTTTAAGGTCCCTTCCAACACAAGTTTTCTATGCAATTGATGCTCATATGAGGCTACCATTGACTTTAACCAAACCAGCAACAAATTCTGTGCAGTGCCTGGCAGATTGGGCTGGACTATCATGTCTCTGTCAGTTGTGTACACTTCTCTGAGTTTCACTGTCTGCTGTTAATGGCATGTCAGCACGCCTCAAGTTTAGTCTGCAAACCCTGAAGCTGGCCAGCTGTGCTCCCAAAATGGCACATTTCTTGCAGGAAATCTAGTAAGACGAGGAGAAGACTGAGAAAAAGACTAAATAGAACAAAATATAACTGCTATACTGTTTCATAGATTCAATTTTCCAGTAAATAACAACTCAGGACAATATAAATTTCATCAATGCATATGAATGGACTGATATTCTGTTTCTATAACTGTCTTTAATGCATATTTGATCATTTGGTATCGGATAAAGAGAATCAACCCATCATGTCAATAAGCAAGATCCACCACACTTATCACCATATCAATGACTCTGGTAAGAAATTAAACTACCACACTCTGGTTTTCATTTGTAATATGGCAAATGTGCTTTGAAAAAGGAAATAATTCAACCAAGCTAGGAACATAACCATGGAAACAAAAGAAAGATGGAGAGCAGAGAATTACTGAAAATTATAAAGGGCTTTGTGGTACTTGGACAATAAATTATGTTGCAAACTACAGCCTGGTCTCATGGCCACTAATTAGGGAAATTTCATTCTCCAAATTGAGGAAAATTCCAGGAAGAATATGAGACAAAATATCTCAACAAAGAAATAAAATGCCTCAAAGGGATTTCTGTCTTAAAACAGCTGTTCTGGATAACTACCTGCACTAAAACTGTCCTTATTTATTGCATATTTAATTATATATTTATGTTGGAATTGAAAGCAGCAGGAATTTACAACATTATTCAGAACATTGTAAGATAGTCCTTGAAACCCTAAGATTAGGTTTTAAGAACAGTGGAAATGATCTTCAAGAGACTGTCAAGGTCACTGGAGCTTAGATGTAACAAATCATCTCTACAGAGCTGTTGAAAAGTTTTCTTGATTTCTAATGTACATGAGCCAGAGCTATTATTTTTTCTATAGTAGCTTAACATTTATAATAGCTCTATGTGGAATAAACCCTCAGTACAGTAAACCATAGTGTGCATGTAAAAATAATGTTGCCACCAAAAAGCCTAGTAATTCTAGATTTATGAAAGGAAGGCTGGCAGATAATATGCATCATAGGGCTCTGCCCATGGCACTCTGCAAGCTTTCAGAAAACATTAAGTCAGTTTTTCAAGGATCTTTTGGACTTCAGTAATTTTCATTCCAAGGCTGAAAAGAGTTAGGAAAGAAATGTCAGCTTTCAAAACATCATTGAAAAATTATCAAATAATGTGTAAAGTGTAAAGACAATCATGGTATATATTTCTGTTATAATAAGGAATATATTTGCATCCATCCACAGTGTGAGATTAAAAAAAAAAAGGAACAAAAAAACCCCAAAACCTTCAAAAGTGTGTCTAATACATAGCCATGCAGTATTTATTCCAAGTTCAGTTGAAAAGATTGAAGTCTGACAGAGCAGAACAGACATACCTGAGCTGTGGAGAAGTACAAGACTTACTTTTCTAATTAACATGTAATAGAGCTGCTCAGAAAATCTGTTATGGCAGACAGAGGATGAAAGGTAACAGAAAAACCAGGCAGTTGTGCTAGCAAGGAAGCCAGGTGTACTGGGGATCAGCAGAGCAGCGAGGGAGAACTGAAGGTTTATTTCACTCTAGCACCTCCGTGACCTCCCTTGGCAGATTATTCCATTGTCTGATGGGACCTCAGTATTTGAACATTTTCCCTAATGACTCCACTTGTTTAGTGTCAGCATTTTATAATGCCCACAGTTCATTTGACTAGACCTTGTAGTTTTGGAGTTTGGTTGTTTTTGGGTTTTTTTAGGAAAAATATAGTAATGATAGAAATGTAAATGATGTAGTAATTATAAATTTTCCCCCCTTAGTCATCTTAATGGTTGGTCAGAAAATAGATGAACACCTGTGTAAGTATTATGCATTCTTGCATGAGCAAAGTTTCGTATATGCATGCAAAACTCCATTTGAATGCACAAATGCCTATATATGCATTATATGCTTTCCCCCCTACACATATATACACTCACATATCACATGCAAGAATGTCTATTTTCTGACTAATAATCTGGCCTCTCTTCTCATACCTATTTGAACAGACCTAGGCTCTCCTCAACATAACATTAAAAATAGATTTTTTTTTAATCCTCTTTTAATATTACAAGTCACTTTTAAATAATCATCAGGCCTGCCATCAATACTATGCTAAAACCCATAGTTTTTTCCATAGTTATTCTATTACTATAGAGGAGTTACACCTGTTGGTCTAAATCAGTGAATCACAATGCTACACACACAAATGAATTTAGAGAAGAACTCCTTCTCTAGACTTTGAAGTAGACTTTATTTCATTAGTGTCCACCTTTGTTACTCCTTCCTGAAATTTTCCAAGAGAGTAATCTCTTCGAGCTTGGCAAGTATGCAAAATCACCTTTTCAGTAGTTGAAATTTAAAGCCCTACATTCCTTTACCAATTCTGAAGTTTCATATTAACATATTTTTTTGTTCTTTCTCTCTAGCCTAGATATATAGCACACTTTACTTTTCAACTAATAAAAAATTCAATTTTAAGAGTACAAGTAAAAATTTCAGTATGATTTTGCTCAAAGATTTCTACACAATAACAAAATCCAATCAATAGCAAAATTTATACAGCTCGTACAAACAAGCTGTGGACCATAAACATAGTGCAAATATACAAGGTATACATTTATAAGTGTAGAGAAATTAGCAGCAAAAGGTGATAGGACCAGGTCACCGGGGAATGTATCTTAGTAGACTGAGAATATGAAGATAATAGAGATGCCTGTAACATAGTCTACATATTATTTGAATTTGCCACCATAAAAAAAAAAAAGAAAAAGAAAAAGAAATTTCAGAAAAAAACTCAAGCATCCAAAGGTAAAGAGCAAGCAGCTGTCTTCAAAATTATACAAAAGACTACTCTGAAATAATCTGAAATCACTACAAAAATTGAAATACCCAACAAAAATATCACTAAAGGAAGCAGAAAGGGAGAAAAGAAACAAAACAAGAGGAATTAGTAAAATTTGAATGGCTTCACAGTATAACAGCAGTGAAATAATTACCAGAAAGAGAAAGAAGCTGCACTGCAAGGTAGAAGATATTTATATCAGCAATTAAGAAAAATATCTGACATACTAAATGCCTCTTTTATGAAGGATTGCCATAGCAGGGATACTTAAAAAAAAACAACAAAACAGGCCTTGTAAAAACGCCTGTTGTCAAAAGAACTCTGCAGCTGTATCATGAGAGGTAAGCAGCCAATAAACAGACTAGATGTGAGGAATCTGAGATTTACTAGATTCAGGCATAAAATGAGAATCATTTTGGAATTGTGCACGCTGATTTGATAACTGCATTACCAAAACACGGATGAATACTGAGCGAGACAACAAAAATGACTGTGAGTTGGAAGACCACATACTGGTGGAAGCAAGAATGGAGCTACAGACATGCAACTCAGCCTAGCACTGAGGCTGTCTGCAGGGTGTGGGACGGGGCTGAAGGGAGTTGGCTGCAGTACTGAACAGCCTTCAGACAGATGCTAACCTGGCTCATGTGGGGTTTACACTTCCTGCAGCAGTGCACAGACCTGTAAGTCAGTGCAGGCACTAGGTGCAGCCTGACCACACCTCCAGAGCTGGGCAGTGGAGTAAGCAAGCTGGCGTGCCCAGCTGCCTGGGACCCTTCTAGGAGAGGGGCTGGCTCAGGCATCCCTCTGCCTGTAGCTACCCCTGTACAAGCTTTCCACTCTCTCAGAAACGTGTTAAGGAAGACTTCACACCTGCTAACACTGCATCTCACTATTCCTCCTACAAAGATGCTCACAAGGTCTAACTTACAGGTGTCAATCCCTTTGGGCTCTTTCTGTATATATACAGAATGGGAGAGACTCCTCCAAGAGTGGAGCTGCTACACATGCCTGTTCTGGGTGGCCAGCCCCCCTTTCACCACCAGTGCAAGGAACTGGGGGCAATGCATCTCACTGGATTAAAACTAAACACATTAAATGCAACAGACAGCAATTCTGCAGTGACAGAGGGCACATTTTCACCTCTATCTAAGTTAGGATTCAGTGTTGAGCCCAAAGTGTTGTTTTTTTGGTTTTTTTTTCCACAATATCTTGCAAAACTATGTCGATTATATATACAAGCAAAACAAACAAAATCAAGAATATGCAAAGTCAAAACTCATCTGATTTATTATAAAATTATTCTCTTGTATTTTTCAAGCACAAAATTACCTCCACCTTCTCAGCTGAAAAGCTGACCTTTGGTGAACTGTAACTGTTTTCATCCAGAGGACAACAAGAATAATAAAACGTTTTTGCTTGGCTTTTGTCTTCTATGCATGTGGGGCTGCTACTTACATATTTTTGTTACTTTAAAATAGAAATACTTGATTATTACCTAGGGAAATGTAAGTACATAAATTAATCTAATTATGCTCTATATTTCTTTCCCTCGGGAAGCTTTTTTTTCAAGTATCTTCAGTTAAAATATTAGCAATCAGAAATCCTTTTCTCTGTCTTTCACTACAAAACCCAGTGGCCACTGGTAATGCAGGACTGTAGCAGTGTTCACACAGAAAGCACAGACAATATATACCCAATTGAAATATTATCTTCCAATGAAGGTGTTTTTAGGAACACAGGACAATAATTAAAACCCTTTCTCAAGTTTTATGTGACAGAACATGAACATCCTCCTGTGCTTTATTCCTGACACTTACCTTCAGAGAAACACTGGCAAGACAATCTTGTCAGTGGTTTTTATGCTACTACTTCAACCCCTAAATGCTGCATCAAGTAACCACCTCATGGCTCAGACAAAGCAACACCTAGAATGGGCAAATCGAGTTTTGTCAGAGTGTCATGCAAACTGCTACTTACAATCCGAGGTTTGAAGGGTGGCTTGATTTTCCTTTGTTCTAGAAGAACCCAGTCAATTTCCTTGAAAAAGGGATGCTGCTTAATTGCATCTTCCCCGTTCTGCGACGCCACGCAGCCAAGGCGCTTGTTCGGGTTCTTTGTCATGAACTGCAGGGGGAGGGAGAGGAGGAAGATGTTAAAACATGAATGGCAGTGGCTCGAAACCTTTTGCAGTTCAAATAGAGGACTTTCCCTACAGTAACAATTAATTTGGAGGATAGGGTCTACAGATTGTGCTCACTGTTGGGGCATGCAGGCTGCATCATGAGGCACTCCACACAGGCACATGGAAAGTCCTGACCTCCCTGCTCGCTTGTGGGATTTTATTCTGAATAAGAAAAGCACCTGCAGCTATCTGAATTGTAAGCATTCTGTCCATATGTTTCAGGAATGCATGGAGTGCTCAGCACCAGCAAAAAGCTTCCTTGGAGGAACTCTATGAAATAACTTGTACCTTCTCTTTCATCTTTAGAACACCATTACTGGCAGCAACTGGAACTGGTCTCCTCTGTTGTGGTAATTCTTGAACTTCTCATTTCTAAACTCTTATTATCCCTTTCAGCAAAAAGCTGTACAACCAGTGCAAAACACTGATATTAAATAATGACAGATTATAATATTTTTCCTGGGTTTGCTCTGTTATATCCTCCTTATTTTATTAGCAATTGCTCTACTTACTTCCTAACACATGTAGACACAGAAGCCTTGCAATTCAAGTAGCAATGAATGTTGTTTTTATAAACATCCCCCATTACAGAATTATCCCAAGCTTCACTAGAATTTCCTATTCAGCCATTATTATAACATTTGTTAAAAAAAAAAAAAAAAAGTGTATGAATGAAACAAAGCATGGTAATTGTGTCTTTTTTTTTTTACTGAGGTACCACATTGAAAAAAGCCCAACCTCACAAAAAGTAAGTCACTACGATGCGTACCCTTGCTTTAGGACTCTAGTTATTAGGTAAGTAGCTACTTAAGTCCCTAAGATTGTTTTAGCTAGCTAGATTGACAGGAGAATACCACTGCTATCACTTTTAAGATGTAACAACAATCAGGGAGGAAATTCTCTCTGTGGTTTCTGACATACAAGCGCTGCTCCAAAGCCCATCCTTCTCTTCAGTCTTGTGTTCCACTGCTCTGGCAGTTCTTTGCAAGTCAACAAGTGATATCTAAACTACAGGCCATATTTTCTATGGGCAGGAGAAACAAAGATTTTGAAAGGATTACAGTGCTTTGGTGAGGTCTCTTGGAAAACCACAAAATGCATTCCTACACTCCTCTGTTTTATTTCACCTCCATGACTGGCATGAGCACGACAGGAACCAGCAGCTACACATTTTGCAGACACAGAACACAGAAAACTACAGGCTATACTTTTTGTACTGCATAATCCAGGTATCAAAGCAGCAAAATCTGATCCTAGTATCTGCCATGCTCTATCTTTGTTTTAAGCCAGAGGCAGGGAAAACATCAGAACATGTCTGATGGGGCTTACAAGAAAGCTAGGGAGGGAGTTTACAAGGGTATGTAGCAATAGGATGAGAGGCAATGGATTTAATCTAGTGCAGGGCAGATTTAGACTGAACATTAGGAAGAAGCTCTTTACTATGAGGGTGGTGGAACACTGGAACAGGTTGCCCAGGGAGGTGGTAGGGGCACCACCCATGAAAACAAGTAAGGCTTGATGGGTTCTGAGGAACCTGACTTAATGGAGAATGTCCCTGCTTACTATAGGGGGGTTGGACCAGATGGCCTTTAGAGGTCCCTTCAACCCAAGGCATTCTGTGATTCTATGTCATTTTTAAGAAGCCCAGGATGTGAAAATATGACTAGATAGTACAGTTTAGTTCTGTACTTCACAAATGTTTTGAAACTTGGAAATGGATGATGAGTGAAGAAAAAATTTTAAGAATGCTTAAACAAACATAATGAACATATGCAAATATAATGCAATAATCACAAACTTCTGAGGTGGACATTTAATTCTATGAACTTAATCCCCTGCAATGAATATTAATTTTGTCACCTTCTAAAGAACAAACTGACATTTATTCCCTGGTTATCAACAGCATCAACAATGATGCAACTGTGAAGGCAGAGACACCTCTTTACCATCCTGTGCTGATGAGATAGTTGTCAATGGAGCTGACAGTCAAGGCTTTAAGTGTTGCCTCTCTATTTTCCCATATTGACATAGGAATCTCCTTTTCTGAAAAGAGAAACCTTTTAAGATCAGAGTTCCTACTGACTTGAACGACAAAAGGACAATAGCTGTTTGCTGAGATAGCCCTGCCATTTGGGATCTAAATCAAGTTAACACCAAGCTCTCAAAATTTTGCTTCTTGAAATAAATGGCACTGCTTAAAAACAGAGTTCTGCCTCTGAATCCAGATAGGAACATCACTTGAATACAAAGGGGACACACACTGTACACACAACCTCTCTCCATCGCTTGCAAAGAAGCACAGAGCTAATTTCAATGAAGAATTGTTTTCCTTACCAGACAGGAAAGAATTTTAAATAGTAATTCCTGTCTATTCAGAGAAACAGGCCTAATAAGATCTGTGGGATTTCATGGGATAAGCCTTGAAATACTGAGCTATAAAATCATCCCTGTAAATGTTGGAAATAATAGAAAAATTGTTTCTTCAGGAAATGAGAAAACATTGTTACTTGATACAAGAAAATGTCTTCTTATTAAACTTTCTGTAGATCTTTGAAGCAGTGTAAAAACACAGAGTTTCTGAAAAATAAAACCTATGTCTCAAAGTACAATGTGAGGAAATGAAGTGTTCCGAAGTTAATCCCCTGCTAGCATTTAGCAGTAAAATACACAGATGCCTCCTTCTTTCCTCTGTTTTTCCTGTTCTTCATTTAACAGAATGTGGACAAGGATCAGATGAAAAGCACAAGTTTCAAACATGTTTCACACCATAGCTGCATAGGCTGCAGGTTGCTAAATCTAAGGAAATATTTCCTTCTTATGGTGTAAACTAGCACAGCTCCATTAAATGATAACAATTTATTCCAGTGAAGACATATTGCCCAATGAGGAATCTCTTATAGTGCAAATTTATTTAATCAAACAAATATATTTTAAAGGTTTATAATGGCATTAATGGTTAACTTAAAACAGACAGATGGATTACAGCAAAATATAAACTACATGATAAAAGTGTAGACCCAGGAAAAGAATCTTCATGAAAATTCATACCAAAGTCATAGAAGAAATGTAAGGGTTTAACACCTTAGCATTTAGATTCACAAAAATACATAGTTCATACCTGCAGCCCAATTTGCATTTATATTTGTGTGTGGTTAATGAGTGACATGTACAACATTAACAGACATCTCACTATTCACTCCACAAATAAGATAACACAGTAAGGCTCTGACTGTCAAATCTCTTTCTCCCTTTCCTCTGTATAATAAATTTTCTCTACTTATAATGGCTCATACTACACACTTAATCAAGGGTTATCAGATAAATTTTCCCCTCCAATTAATGCTTCCAGAATTCAGAATAACAGAAAGCTCAGTTAACAGACTCACTGAAGGACCCTGTTGATGGCAAAAAAACAGACACTGAAAGCTGTGAAACCAAAACAAAAATCTCCTGGGCTTCAGTGAAATTCATATGCAGATAGGAACACTGACAACAACCCTTTCTCTACAATACACCAAAATAACCTGATATCAGCCTGAATCTTTCAGCTTAAGTAATTTTATGTTGAACTGAAAATAATTGAAGAGTCCAGGAATAAAAAACAGGAGCATACAAGTATCACATCACCTAATAAACAGTCATCAGAGAGGTATTTGTGAGGAGAAAAGAGAATACATATAAAGATAGCTTTAATTAATCCTCCATGTCCTCAGTACAGTGAATGGAGTAAAAAAGAGACTTCAGCAAGCAATTCAGAGAGGCTAAACTGGACTTCTGGTTTCAATCTGCTAGAGCATCTCTTGCAAAGAATAAACCTGGAGGTATCACAGAATATCAGGGGTTGGAAGGGACCTAGAAGATCATCTAGTCCAACCCCCCTGCCAGAGCAGGGGCACCTAGACCAAGTCAC
>JAOEGS010002435.1:11522-24743 GCA_025447755.1 Corythornis vintsioides
GCTCATAGTAGCTTTTGTTGTAGTGAATCAATAAGTATAATCTTGTGCTTGGTGAGCTGGAACAATTCAAAACTCTTTTATGTTCATTTTTTTTTTTCTGACGTTTACCATGTCCTGTCTCTCCACATTTTTTGAGAAATGTGTAGCACACTTACCAGGGACCTCTCATTTATCTACATATATGTAACTTCAGTACTTTCACTATGAATATCATAGAATCATAGAATGGTTAGGGCTGGAAGGGACCTTCAAAAGTCATCTAGTCCAGTCACCCTGCAGTGAGCAGGGACACCCTCAACTAAACCAGGCTGCTCAGAGCCTTGGCCAACCTCAGTTGCACTGATTGGAGTAAGAGGAAAATGAATGAGTTAACAGTTTATCCAGGAATATTACTTCTAAGGAAGTGATTGGATGGAGATGTGTCCAGAAGATGGTGGTGATTGTAAGTAGCTTCTCTATCTTTTTAAGAAAAGCTTTTTTTTTTTTTTTTTTTCTTCCCATATATTCTGGAACATCAATATATCTTTGTGACTTAGTTCATTAATATATGCTTATATGTTTAGCCTGAAAAAAAGTTGAAAAATAATTGGACACCAGGTGATCAGAAGGCTCTGAAAGTACTGCTAGCATCTCTGGGAGGTGTTAATGTTCTTTGTTGCTGAGATTAGACATGTTAGTGGCATTTTCAGACAGTTAAAAGTAGTTCTTAGAATATTTTTATCGTGGAGGCTTATTGTGATGTTGACCTTGCTGCATGTAAAAAAAAAAATGACTAAGAAACAAAAAAATCCTCCTTTTTAAAAATGAACTTCAAGGTTTGATGTTTGCTTGGCATCTTTTTTGATACAAAATACTCATTCCCTGGTTTTTGATGTCTAGAATGTTTTCCTCATGGTAACTACAGTTTTATCTTCCCATTTCAATCTATGTGGTTTATTTAGATAGGATCTGAGAAGTTTTCATTTATTTTAAAATATAATAGTGCTGGTTCAGTTCCAGCATGTATAAAAAGAGATCTCAGAATTCCATTGTTTTGGTTGTAGCATAGATTTCTGTGTTAGGTTTTCTTGCTGCAGTAGTTGCAGAAAGGTATGACAAAGCTGCCAGAAGGAACTTTTTAGTTCTGCAAAGGTATGGATTTCAATTTACTCATCCTCGGAGTTTGTTTTTATGTTGTTGTTTGTGTTTTGTTTTCTTTTGCCCTTTTTTGTTTGTTTGTTTTTTTGGTTTTTTTTCTCACTGTGGTTCATCTTAACACTCATTTTTCATCCCACCTCTACTTTACCTTTTTCCATTGTGCTACTAATCTGCTGTGTATATGTATTATGACTCACTTGTTCCTTCCTCTCGAGCATCTGGAGTAGATTAGTGCTAAGGTCAGGCTGGTAGAGTGGGTGAATTTAATGCTCTGCCTAAATTACAGGCAGAGAACTAATGTTCAGCAGTGATTCTACTCGAAGTCGATAAAATTCAGCCCTTTTAAACATGTCAGCTCTACTGCTGGGCAAATCTTTAAGTATATGCATCTTAAGATAAGATGCATCTACTTAACAGCAGCACTCAAGGTGAAAGATACACTGTGGTCTTTCCTGGAGGCTGAATTTTTGGCTGTAAAACTTAGAATTTTCCTGAAATAAGGAAAAAATAAGGAAGAAGCAATGAAGAATTAAAAAAGATATGCTGTATTTATTTGTGAATTGTAAGGTTTTGGAGGGTTAGGTCAGTCCTTTAAACTATTTAGAAATATCTGATCTGAGTCTGGTTTTTGCTTTTTTTTTATGCATAAAATTATGTTGCTGGTGTTTGAAGAGATATTTTGTTCTTGTCCTTCTTTTAAAAGTTTCTGGTTCCTTCAATACAGATAGGGCCTGAAATATATAATCCAACTTGATCTACACCAAATTTAAAATTTCAAACTGAAATGACCTTGTTTTAATGGAGTTCTCCACAACGTGGGCAGTGAATTTTCAGCAGTTGAATTCATCAGAGGGTATGAAGTATACTATTGCAAAGATACACTTATACAAATGAATGGTTATGAGAATTTTATGACCCACTCATTTCTTTAATATCTTAAGTAGGATGAGGCAATTGGCTGACTAATGAGATCTTAATGGGAGTAGTGGTCTGAATGAGGGGAGTATAACTGTCTTCATTTAGTCTGAATCTGTACTGCTTAGAAATTTACTGTTCTGAGAGTTTTTCTTTTTATACTGCAGAACTGGCACTGACAACATCACCAGTCTATGTAATGGTTTGGAAAGGGCAATGACAGCAACAGAAAAAGTAATCTTAGCAAATGTGAGCATTGCTGGTGAGCCTTTTAAGGACACCTGCATATTTTCAGGAACCAACTAGAATTTTCTGTTACCAAAACCCAGGACTTTAAATCTCCATGGCCCAAAAGACAGATTTCATACATAATTTCCAGCAGTTAGGTACATAGCTTTACTTTTAGCTTCCTACCAGAGATTTGCATCATATGTAGGAACACAGTGGAATAAATCTTAAGTGCATGGGTATGTGTTTGTATCCTCATTTTCTCTTTTAATTAATTCCTATTTCGTCCTATCACTATTTTTTTTTCCTTTCTTCTGATAGTAAGAGCTCTTAGATTGAAGAATAAACTTTCAGTTAATATATCTTTTCTAATTTAAGATTTTTTTTTCTTTTTTTTCCTTCTCATCCATTTCCATATGATTCTTCCTAGTCTGTTTGCAGAGTAGCACAGTAACTGTCTCACAGTTAATTTTTACTTTCATTCTCCTTTTGGTCTAAAATTGCTTTCACGGATGTCTCTCAGTACAGTGTGTTTCAAAGTTTAACATCTTTAGTTCTATTAAGTCTCTTAAATTTATGTAGCACTTTGTTATAGTAGCAGTACTACTGTGGCTGTTAACAGTCTACAATATTTTTTCTGGAAGTATCAATCTAGACCAGACAATGTAGTCTGGAAGAAAATTTGCAGCTTGTAGGAATACATGCTCTTCTTGTCTGAAAGAGAAACAGCAATCTTTAAAACTAAATACCAGTTGAAAACAATTATTCTAACTTAATTAGCTGTGTTACTTAGATCATGGGATAATAGATAGTTGGCAACTGTATCTATATGGAGGTGTTAACCATTTCTTTGCCTTTTCTTTATGGCTTATGAGAGCAAGGGAGTCAGTTAATTTAACATCTATGGGACATTGTTGGTTAACAGAGGGAAATTTGCATATTCCATAAAAGCAGAGCCTCAATTGACTACATAATTGTGAGTATCCTCTGGTGTTATGAATTCCAGTTCTTATGGGAATGGTTCCTTTTTTTACAGGATTTTTGGGACCCTCCCTGGGAGGGGAGGAGATGAGGGTCATAGCTGACTTGTGCTAAATGCTCTTCCTTGGGTGCATGTGGCCTCTGTCAACTGTCTGCAAGTTATTGTGAGGCTGCTGTTTCACCCAAGCAATTTGGGGAGCACTATTTGTTTTTCTGGATGATGCACCCTGCTTTTTGGAAAGGGTATGGTTTGGGTACAGGGTGTGGTTTTTCTGCAGTAAAAGACATCTTTTAGGGTTGTCTGGATTTGTCTTTTTTTTCCATAGGTATGGACATGTCACATTTGATGTATGCTATATATTGAGTTTCATGAAAAACAGGGGCTATTTGAAAAGTAGGGACAGTTCTTATCAGAAAATATGGTTGCATTTAAAGGGGTGTCTCATTTATATTGTTGTGTATAGAAAAATGAATTTATAATTAATAGAACTACCACTGCTACTGTTACAGTAGTAGTCTCAATAAGTAATAATTCTTGGTTCATAAGGCATGTTGAACTCTCTGGTTGGAAAGATTGCTGGTATTTTGGAAGTTTGGTAAACTCTTGATTGTTTTCTGATGAAGCTTGTTATTTAGAAAGAACAAGAGAGTCCTACAGGGCTTGGATGCAGTGAGAGCAGGCTGTGAGCTCAGGATCAGTATGTTTGAACTCAGGGAAATTTTCTGCTACAGGCCAGCACACATCTTTACTCCCTGTAAAACTCTCAGCTTCAGCCAGATCATTCCTTTCAGGCAGCAACAGAAACAGGGAAGATGAAGCTGGTCCTTGTCGAAGCTTTCTGTGTGATTGTATAGTAGCAAAAGTATGTAAATCAGTGCTTGGAGTAGATTTGCAGTTACACTCTTCCTCTCTCAATAATATGAATATCTTAATAATGGTAATAAAGGGTTATGGGCTATTTCCTCTACAGGAAGGTCAGGGTTTTACATTGCCAGGGGGGTGCATGGTCACTATAATTGAGCAGACGCCTAGTCACCTGAGAGAAACAGCAGCAAGAGCAGTGGTAAGTTCTCTAGCCCTCTTCCTAGACTAAGAGCAAAAAAAAAAAAAAAAGGGTCTTGCAGAGTCAGCAGTCCCCAGGAAGGAGCGGTGAGACACGGCAGGAGGTGGCACCCTCACGGGATCAAGGCTGAGGAGCTGGGCGGTACTGGAACAACCGCGGGCCTTTTAAACGCGCTGAAAGCGGCCCCGCCGCTCAGGCGCCTGAGGGAGAAGCAGCGGCCTGCTCGTTAAACAGCGCTAGCACGGCAGGGTGTGTGGCAGAGCTCACGGGTAAGTGCTGTCTTGGCTGCTTGTATAAGGAGATTAAGGTGACTGGCTCCAGTGCAGGGGCAGGCAAACGGATAGAGAGGGTGTCCAAACGAGCAAAAATAGTAACCCCTTCTAAAAGGGAGGCAGCAACCCAGCCAGTGCTGCTGCAGAAGACCTGTCCAGGTCTTTGGCTGCAGGGGTAGTGCACAGGCTCTCTCCATTACTGCCTAACAGCATTAACAACAGGTGTACAAGGTGGGTTAAGAATCTGAGGAGACAGATTGGTGGAGTCGTACTGCTACCAAGATGACAATAACAAACAAGATGAGAGAAGGTGGAAGCAAGTTCCTGCTTGTATTTGCAGATGCCCCCCTCCCTTCCTACACCCTGTGTGTGTTGTTATTTGTTGTTGCCCATCCTCACACCCCTCCCCAAGATAGCATTTGCAGAATAGGGATGAGGCTCTGGAGGTAGAGGGGCAAGTTAATGATGGCATAGATAATTGCCTGGGCTGGGTTGTGATTCTCCCCCTGTATCTGGCACTGCTGAGTCCTCACCTTTAGTGCTGTGTGCAGTTCTGGGCCCCTCACTTCAAGGACACAGAGGTGCTGGAGCAGGTCCAGAGGAGAGTGACGAGAAGGTGAAGAGACTGCAGGGAAAGTGTTATGAGGAGAGGCTGAGGGAGCTGGGGCTGTTGATCCTGAAGGAGACTCAGGGGAGGGAGGCCTCATCACTCTCTACAACTACCTGAAAGGAGGTTGTAGGCAGGTGGGGGTTGGACTCTTCTCCCAGGCAACCAGTGTCAGAATAAGAGGGCATGGCCTGAAGCTGCACCAAGGGAGGTTTAGGTTGGATATGAGGAAGCACTTCCTTATGGAAAGGGTCATTAGACACTGGAATGGTACACCCAGGGAGGTGGTGGAGTTGCCATCCCTAGTGGTGTTTAAGGAAAGATTGGATTTGGCACTTAGTGACATGGTCTAGATGGGTGGGTGTCATGTGGTCTTAGGCTGGACGTGATGATCTCAGTGGCCTAGTCCAGCCTCAATAATTCTGTGATTCTGTGAGATACAGAGTAAGAGATTATGGCCACAAAAAGTACATCTCTGTTGTAATTCTTTGAAATTGTTGGTTTGTTTGTCTTTTTTAGTATTTTTTTTTTCTCTAGGCTAAATTATCAGGTTTTACATAGTAAGTGCAAACATGCAAACAAAACACCTATCTGGAGGAATAGCAACCATTTGAAGAGAACAAAGGCAGACATCAACACTTGCTTTCCTGGAGATAGTTACAGATGTTATTTCTGATAGTATTCTGCAACAGAAATAACAAGTCCCTCTCTGTTATTGGCAGTAGGGAAAAGCAGTGTCAACGAAAACAAATTAAAGGAAATGTATTTACTATAGTTGCTAAACAGGTGAGAATAGAAAGTTTGCCTTCATGTAGTCAGAAAGCCATTAATGTGCAGAGGCAGCAATTATCAACAGACATCTCCCAGGAGAAAGAGTACTCTAACTTTTTGGGGAAGTTTGGGCCACTTACAATAACCTTTTCTGCTTTTATGGTGTTTTATTTGCTTTCAACCATCCCTTACAACTCAAAGTAGGAGAACCTGCAACCGAATCACCTTAAATGCCACTTTAGATTCTTCCTCTTCGTTAAGTTCAAAACTGTAATATGTGTCCCTTTTCTTCTGACATGATAAATTAAGATACGGAAAATTCTGTAAAAATAATTGGGTTATATATTGTTTATAACTTTACCTCTAATTATTTCTTTTAAGTGAATTTTCGTTTATGTACTGTATAGTCTGTAGGATATATGACTGCTGTAGTTCCACTCTTCTTAGTGCAATTGCTGTAATCTTCTAAACATTTTTTTTTTTTAATTTTTTTTTTTTTTTTTTGGCACTCTAGCTCCATTAAGTCTGTCAAACCTTTTGACAGCCAAGTCTCTATTTGCCAAGCTGGTTATCTTTAATTTGAGCAAGGAAACACCAAGAGAGATGGTTTACTCTATAAATGTTAATGATCTTGTATAAAAAGATGAGTTCCAGACATTGACTCATGCATGTCTTTAGGAAACAGTCTATATCACACTAGCAAGAGGATTTTCTACTTTCTCAGGAGTAGTATGAAACCTAATGCTGTAAAACACCCTCTCTAGAATGTTTTGGTTTAGTCAAGTGAGCAATGGTCTTAACTGTATGTGTTAATACACATACAATTGTACTACTCTTAATTGTCATCTTTAGGTACATTTGTTTCATATTAGACTGTCTGTAGTTGATATAAATTGGATTTGATTCTATTGAACTGATTTATATTGGTTAAGGATCTGGTGAATTATATTCTGCTTATGTCGTCTTGTAAAATAAAAAAAATGCATAAATTTCTAACCTCATGGCTTTGTGTACACCATCAAACAAAAAATTTATTAAATAATAATTCTATATAACTAAGATCGCTTGGTTGTGGTTGAAGATACAATTAATGCATAATTGACAAGCTAGGAAAACAAATTACAAAAAGGGCAAGTTCAGTATAACCTCAAGAATGTGTTAATTCATTCAGACTCACTGTTGGCAGTTTTGGGCCACTGGCTTTATTTTTATTTCAGAAATCAATACAGTTTGAAGAAATTAAGGTTACATTACTATAACTAAGCCAATACAAAAGTCTTCATATTGACAAATGATCCTTCAGATAACTATGCCCAATTACTTCTGTAAATGCTCATTGATGTGGTTCTGCTTGTTCCTTCTAAATATTTCTGTACTGATAGATGTTTAGTATCTGATAAAAATAACTTTTTTACTATAATGTGCTTTTTTAACCACAGATGATGAGAAAGTAATATTTTATTGGGGAGGCACCAGTATGTACTTGTGATCATTTTAGATGTTTGGGATGTTAAATTTAAATGTTTTTGTGAATAAGGCTAGGAATAGATAAAGGTTTAAAATGAAATGTCTAGAACTAGGCAAACATCTAACCTGGTTTTTTATTTGTTTGTTTTGTGTTTGTTTGGGTTTTGGTTTTGTTGTTTGTTTGGGGGTTTTTTGATAGTTCTGTTTGTTTGTTTTCCTGTGCTTCATAGAAAGATGTAGTTCTATAATCTTGGGCTTCATTTTTGGATTGAGTTCTCTCATTCTATTTCTATTTTCTGCTTACTATCTGAAAACATTTTAGTTGTTTACAAAAATTATAATTAGAAGTAGTTTTTTGTTTGTTTGATGCAGGAAATAACATATCGGATAATTATACAAATTTCCTAAATAATTTAAAAGTATGTTATTTGGCCTAATAAAATGGTTAAGGTTTTGAAAACCATTTCTATTATGGCAAAGATGCTTTTATTCTCTATCTGTCACAAAAGGACAAATGTGTGAATCTGTTTGCTAATTATATGAAGTTAACTTGTATATCAGCTGCAGTGGCTCATCTTTTTGTCTGAGTAGCTAGAGGGGCAGTGTTCTCCTGAGGTGGAGCCCAAATCCTCTCTACCTGCTGTCACTGTAGTCATACCTATTTATTCCTTCATGGACATAATTTTCTCAGTAGTATGTCTTTTTGTTTGTTTGTTTGTTTTGTTTTTCCTCCTTTCTTAATTACATGGATACTTTTTTACCACTACAAATTAAATTACCCAATAATATCTGACTGTAGCAATCAAAACAATGAGCAAATGTTAGTTTGAATTTCCACTCAAGTTAAACAGAGAGTTAAATTAAACAATGACTGAATTTTAGGGAAAGAATTGTACCAGCTGTATTTTAAACTAGCTTTTAATAAGGTATTGCTAATAGCACTTTCTAAAGGCTATCTAATATTTTTTAGGTATGTTAAGATTTTTTTGAATCACTGTAGACACATGACATACGATTTCAGGTTATTTAGAACAGTGGCCTTTTCATTATTGTTTCTTAAATTGTGTGCCCTTGATTTTAGTTTACTTTGTACATATTGTGCCATGATCTCTGTGGGAGTGTAGATAACAGAAGCCATGAAATTTTAGATAAAAGTTATAACAGTCCTGTGCATAAAATTGTTTTTTAGAAAATCTTGACTTCATCTCTGTGTTTATTTTTGACATTTTTTTCCTGTAGCCTTGCCTAAAGATAATGGAGCATTTTCCTTCTTGTATATCCTGAAACTTTTCTTCTTTGGATGGTGGGTTTATATTTATCTTTATTTGAGTAGCTGCACAGGTTTAACTAACCATTCCCTAAATTAATTTAAATGGTTTCCCAGTTAAAAGATGTCACAGCTTAAAGAAAAGGGAAGTAATCTAAGGATACAATTTGTGTGCCAGAACTTCTTATGGAAGCTGTTTGTGGGGTTTGGTTTAGAGTTTTGTTTGTTTTTTGTTTGTTTTTTTTCCAAAGCACTGATGGAAAAATTACAACATAGGAATTCAGTCATTATCTTTCACATTTACAGACAGACTGAGGCATAAGGAAGCCCAGTGCCACCAGCCACGTCAGCCACTGGTGTAATGATACTGAAAGAGGTTTGTACTTGAAAGCTAGATAAGGTACCTGCTTGGCTAGGATGCCATTGAGCTGAATGACATTTGCAGCTTGAATGAAGGTTGACTCCTTTTTTTCTTTGGTCAGTCACGCAGAGAAATTCTTAATGATCTTCTCCAGCTTACTGTCTTACTGATAGCAAGGAACAATAAAAATATCCACTCATAGTTCTTGAGAAAGTGATGATCTGAGGAAAAAGCAAGAAGGTTTGCAGGCAGCTGGAGTATGCCAACTTCTGAAACTGGGGATGGATGTAGGAAAAAGATGTGTAATGGCTTGCTGAAGCATAAACAGAAGGTTGGAATGAAAGTTGGTGGGAGTATGTAAATTCATCTGGAGTCAAATATCCAAAACTGTTAACTATGAGCTGTTAATATAGCTGTTTTTGCAATTAATAAAGTAGAAAAATGGTAATGAGGATCCAAAAAATGTAAGAAGATAATCTACCAGAATGTAAAAGTGAGCAATGTCCTTCTACATTAAAAAAAAAAAAAAAAAAAAAAAAAGAGAGAAAAAAAAAAAGAAATTTGTCATTAAAAAATGAGACGTTATTTTTCCTCTCACTTTCTAGGCTCAGTGAATAGGAAAGATCATCGGTAAGCAGCAAAAGCTTGAGGATAGAAAATGACCAATGTCACCTTTCAGAACACAAAAGCTGCAGCAAGTGAATTTTTATGTTGCTCCCCAGCTCGCCACGATGACTTACAGTTAACATTTGCAGTGCTGTGCTGCTGAGAACTAAAGGCTTACTCAGCAGAAGCAACAAAAGGTGAATACATAGTGCTTGTTCATGTGGGGTCACTGTTAGCTGAAAATGCTTCATACTGTACCATCATCAATATTACTAGATAGGGAATGCAACCAAATGATAACAGGGCTAGTTATGACCTTGGTGTGTGTGACAAACACCTTACGTTAGAGCAGTTCACAAATGGCAATAAGGAATAGGGCTCACAGAGGTGGCCATCAAATATAAGTAATTAACTGAAGCAGTGTAGAGAGAATTCATGATCCTGGGAAATGGTCCAAGAAAACACTACAAAAAATCCAGACAAACCAGGCAAACTGCAAGAAAGAGACCTTTAGTTGTTTTAAGACAGAAGACATATGAAGGTTGCTGATGGCATCTGGATTGGCTGGGAAGTGGAGATAGGTTGGATGAATGAGATATTAAAAAAAAAAAAAAAAAAATCTTGCATTGCTTGGGCAATATTACATTATCAGAACAGGTATTTTCTTTCCTGCTCACAATTGGAACGTGACAAAGTAACACGTGTATTCTGGGAGGGAGGAGAGAAAGGGCATGTCTGGACAAAGATTTAATTCATAAATATATCCAGGACCAATATCCTGGATTTACAGTAAAAAAACACAACCATTTTTAGTTTGCTTTTTTTTTTTTTTTTTTTTTTCTCCTGTGGAGAGAAAGGGATGAGACTTGAAAACATCTCAGATGTGTAATTGAAGTAGTGATGTCTTCCCAGTCAGCAGTCAGGGAGTGGGGGGATTTGAAATTAAAAAAGTGCAGAAGTGTATCAACTGTATGTCATGCAGAAAGCATTGGTCCTGCAGAGACATTTCTAGCAATTGAGTATATCTTACAGACTTTGCAAGCATATACAGCACTATTAAAAGTATAAATTCAGAAGAAAGCCATTTCTGTTGGCTTTGTCTGTAACATTCTTTTACTTTCAAAAGCTTTGAAATCTGTCCTGTTATGGAAGCTCAATCTCCAAACTGCTTCAGTCTCTCACTGTGAGGGGAGCATGCTGTCTTGCAAATACCTAAACCCTTCTATACCCCCAGTAGATCAAACTTTATTATCTGCCTTTGTCATATTCTGCTCCCCACTTCCCTGAAAACTGGGTAGTATAAAGTGAATAAAGAACATGTATTGTTTCTTGCAATGGGGAAGAGCCACACACTGTCCAGCTGTTACATCTAAGACCTTATGCTTCCTTTTTGTGTAATCTCTGGAAAAATCTTATGTTGAAATATGGAAGCAAAATAAACATACTCTTTTTTATTATTTCTTTTTTATTTATTTCCCCTCATTTTTATGCTTTCCAGAAATGATTGCAAAATAGAACACCTTTGGATAATCAAGGACAGGCAAATTATAAGTTGTGAGTCATATATTTGCAACTTAATTTTTTTTCTTTTTTATCTTTGAAGAATCTTATTTTCATAGCAGGCAGTAAACACGTATGCAGAAGGAAAGCTCATTAAATTTTTACTCTACTCTTCTGGGAATCCCATAACTGAACAAGGAAGCAGGCAATATTCACCCTTTTTTTTTATGCTTGCCCCTTTCAGTTTGGTAAGCAAGGACAGTCTTGAGCAGGTGCTATGAAAAGAAACAATTGCTGAAGATTGTCCTGTGGCTCATATCAAAGGTGCTTCTGAAACTACATGACAAGCAGGGATATTTGAGGGGGAGACAGAAATAGCCTTCAGAGGCTGTGATTGGAGAGAGGTGACCAAGGGAGCACATTATCAGTTCATGATCACACTAAAACTGGTTTTCTTAATGGGAGCTTTGGGCCTTCATCTATATCAGGAAAGCAGATTTTCTTTATGATCTGCAGATGCAGGTTTGCAAGTATTCAGTGTTTGCAAATTCACCAGAATTTTGCTAAGTGCTCAGTATTCAGTGTGCCAGGTCTTCTCACAAGTAGCTGCTTTTCAATTATATGATTGACTTGAAAATCTTCAGGTTTGGTTATATATATTTTGCAGTCTATCAGTTATAAAAGTGGATGAGTGCTGGTGAATAGCTTTGAACACTGATTGTTCAAAGATGCTTTATTAATGAGTGAGACCATTTTTGATAATATCTGAATCTTGCATTGAAGGACAAATATTCAAAATCCTAGAAAGATTTAAATTACACACTTCCAATAAAGTCCAGAAAATGGGATGTTTATAAGTATGTCTATACTTTTAAAAATCTGCCCCTGAAAACCCCTGTTTAGAGATGTAAAAAAACCCAAAGAACTTATATGCACTGTATCACATGACATTTAATGTAAAGTCAATGAACATTTCAGTGTTATCTGCTCACAAAATTATAAATAATCAAATTATTGTTGTATATGTTTCTTTCTGAGTATTGTTCAGTAGTTAAAAATTTTTATTCCTGTGTTTTCTAGCAATGTAACATGTTTGAAAACATAAATAATCTTTTTTTTCTTGAACAAAATCCTATCTGGAAACCATGTTGAAAACAGTATAGTATAGTCCTTGTTCATCTCATATGTGGAATTATTCCTCTTTGCTTAGATTTGGAAATTGCCTTATCATGTTGAATACTATTTTAGTAAAATTCTGTGGGAAACTTTAGAAATGTCCCAGAAACCCTCTAAGTGAGAGCTGCTAAGAACACTTAGTTTTCAGTGACTGCTTGTGTTTTCCTGGTTTCATGATGCTTTCTTTATTTTATCCAGTCTCCCTAAAAAGTAGGTTTCTCTCAAAATGAGAGATTTTTGTGGAATTTTGCATATGGTTCTTCCTAAGATAGGCGAAGAAAACATTCTGCTATGAAACCACCCAGAACAGTTGTTAAGAACATATTTCCATCTATAGCTGATTGCCAGCTGGAAACGTGTCCTCTGCCTGCCATTGCTTGACAGAGCTAAATGTGGTTTTGTTCTCCCTGCTTTCCAATTTTCCTCTATCTATTTTAATATTCTCTTTGTTTCTAATGCTTCAGAATCATCTACCTTATGGCCTTAAAATATTTTCTGTTGCCATTCTTTCTTTTCAGTATTTACCAGTGACCTGGTTGATAGTAAGAATTTTCATAACAATTAATTTCCTCTTCATCTGCATTTGATTTACCCTTTCAAAGACATGGTATCTTCATTGCCTGACCCTTTGTAAGGTCGCTTTAAGGCCACCCCACTCTTTTCTTTAAGACATACTATTGAGGCTTTCTTCAGCTAAACTGGAGCATATAAAATCCAAATATGATACTTTATGTTGCACCTTCTATATATTCAATTCAGGAACATTTAATGAAGAAGCATCTATTTGAAACGTTTATTAACTCTTTCATTAAATAATGCCCTGTTTATCTCAATATTTTTACAATATATTATTTATCTATTACCAATAC
>JAOEGS010002436.1:4622-46582 GCA_025447755.1 Corythornis vintsioides
TGGAGATCATTGAGTTCAGTCCCTGTGCCAGAGCGGAAACACCCAGGGCAGGCCACACAGGAACTTATCCAGGCGGGTTTTTAAAGTCTCCAGATAAGACTATTCCACAACATCTCTGGGAAGCCTGTTCCAGGACTCTGACAACCTCAGAGGAAAGAAGTTTTTACTCAAGTTGAGGTGGAACTTCCTGTCTGTGACCTCTCATCCTATCACGGGGCACCACTGAAAATAGACTTCTCCTCTTCTACTTGACACCCACCCTTCAGATATTTGTAAACATTAATAAGATCTCCCCTCAGTCTTCCCCAAGCTAAACAGCCCCAGGTCTCACATCCTTTCCTCATATGAGATGTTGCAGACCCTTAATCATCCCTGTCCCTCTTGAACTGGGAGACTAGAACTGGACTCAATCTTGAAGCCAAAAACTCCAACATAAGCAAGAAGTGGACATGCCTACTTATAACTGATGCCCACCAAGTACTCAGCAACTTACACAGGAGCAATTTCCTCCAAAAGAATAAAAGATAGTGCCAGGCTGTTTAAGCATTTATGGGGGGAGGTATTTTTGCAGTAAGAAGTCAGAATTTTCTTTCTTGTTTTTCAGACTCATATCTGGCTGACCTCAAGAATGACTCAAGATGCCAGGCAGTTCATCCCTGTCATGGGATCTAGCACAGCAAAGTGGTTATTCTTCATGGGAACAGCAACTGTCTTTGTCCAGGAACTAGTATCCTCTTTTTACGTTTTTAACCTTGAGATTTAATGTTGAGATCCCACTAGAGACAGAGTCCTGGATACAACACTGAAGTTAACAATTTGAAAGACTTGCATTACTTCTACCCCAGCACTTATAGGTTGTTGAGAACCGACAAATTAAATTACTAAAATAATCACTTCTTATGACATCTAGACTATAAGAATCATGTACAGAGTTCTTTCTGCCATTCACAGCAGGCTTCAAGACAATTCTTGTATGTTCGATGCTACCTGTTACTCCCTTTTTAAAGAATGAAATATCTGCCATCAAGTCACCAGTTTACATAGAAATTAGAGCTACACATCAACTTGGTCCACTTGAACTCTTGTTATATTCTTCCAGGAATATTTGATTGGTAGAATTGCGTCTTTAAGCAAGGCATTTGTTAAGATGGCAAGAGATCAGGGGAAATGTTTTCTTTTTATCCACAAGGAAACTTGCAATCTGAAACCTTGCACTGTTTGCTAGTGGCAATCCCTAATACAGCACACAGGTATACAGCCAGGATGGAGTATTTCTTCCACCAGATCACATAGTTTCCTATAGTACCACTTGGGTTGTCAAACATCATGTAGACATGTAATCTCTACATTAAAAAAAAAATAAATAAAATTTGAAAATTAAAGCACACTAAACAAAAAGTTCTCACAGGTTTGGGGTTCTTTTGAGCTCATTTGCACTTTACAAGGTAGGAATTTCTCTCTGAATTACACAGCTAACACTCTTCTTTTTTAAAAAACTCATTAAATGCCATCTTTGAACTTGCCCACTGAGTCAAACTAAAATACGGTGAGCCAAAAATCCAGTCCTGTTTAAAGAATCTGATGAGGAGAAGAGGTGGATGGAAAGAAATGAGACACAGTGAAACATGCAATTATCAATAGGATGGATTTTCTTCCCCTTTTTGACAGGGATAGGGTTATCAGACCTATCATTACTTGGTCCTAATTACATATCTCTGCAACAGATCACTCAGTTAAGGAGAAATATGTACTGACTGGGAAATATCACTAATTGTTCCTTTTTTGTTGGCATACTATCTTATTGGGGTAATTACAGAGCTGCTTCCCCATTCTCTTTTGCTCTGAAGATTTTGAAGACATATTTCTTCACAGATTCCATGAAATATAGCCTCTTGAATCTCTTGACTTTGGCTTTTGTGTTTGACTTTTGTCTTTCCTACCTTTTCTTCACTTCAACAGAGATTGTCTCTTACTGTATGGAGCAAAACCTGCTGCAACAGTTTCAGCATCCCATCATTCTATGCATTATACAGTCTACCAAAAGGTCTCACTATCAATCTTTATGAGGTTCTTCTTCTAACTTCATAAAAGCTTTTGACCTCCAGAGTTATTACATGTAGGAAAAAAAAAAAGAAATTAAAAAAAAGGTTAAAAAGTAAAAAGTTTAGACTTATTAAGTGGCTTATCTCTTTAATATAAGTAGATAGCTAATTGGTTTTGATATACTGAAATTAAGTTTTGCTGTCTGGGAGATATTTATCTATGGTATACCAGCAAGATATTTAACCACGATCTGCAAACATAGCCATAACTACCATAGCACATACTTTTAGAGAGGTCACACAAACACAAAACTAAAGCACAAAATCTCAGTAGGAACATACAGAAATATAATTAAGGCCATTTAATAGGCAAGACTTAGAGATTTTTCACAGTTTTTTGCACTGAGCCCAGTAGTTCCCATTTTTCTTTCAAACAGAACCCACAGAAAGACACAGGATAATAATGACAGAATGATCCAGCAGTGCTGAAGACCTCCAACACCTTTTGATAAGTCTATCCTTCCCAACTTGACAGTTCTATGTCCATCATTTATTACCCCCTTGAATTAAGATAAATTAAAACTCCTGACTTCTAAATTTCTCCAACTACAATGCTTCTTACCCTTACTTGCACAGACCATTTTATTAAATACAGACACTGATCTTTATTCATACTCTTCAGACCAAATTTTCTGCTCTCCTGACATGCTTTGGGCTTTCCTTTACCTTCTAAAAAAATTGAAATACAAGAAAAAGTTTTATAACAAACTTCCAGATTTTGCCATATAAATGAATCAGTTAAAATCTCCACCACTTACTTGTTACAATCTTCCTGAACATGGATCTCTAGAAATTGCCATTCCTCTATACAATCAGATCCTTCAAGGGCAAGTAAAAAAAGTTTGCTTTTACTGGCATCAGAGTTCACTTAGTCCGTGAAAAACCACCACGAGAAGCTGAAGTTCAGCAGTTCCTCATCCTGTACCATGGGCTTTAAAATGGATTAAAAGAAAAATCTTTATCTCATTCACTCTGCCCATTCCATGCAAAGTTTCATCTTGTCTGGATGCTTCTGCTCAGATTTATATGAATAGAAGCAGCAGAGAAGATGTTCAAGGGCTTGATTTTATGAAGCAAATATTAAAACTAGATCCACACCCCAGCCTCTTCAGGGACTTATACCATGCACAGGTCGGGGACGAGGTTTAAGTCTGGAATGATTTTGTTTATTTACTAGACCTTTCTTCTGCCCAAGAAATGCTGTAAATCTTCCAAGCATCTGTGTAACCTGATGATATGAAGTTTCTTTATAAAGATGTGTATCTTTGGAGTAATTAATTTATCACATGATGGAACTGTTACCCTGGTTACTACAGAAATTGTTCAATAACAGAGCAAATTGGTATGTAAACAGTAACACTTATCTAACCTATTGGCACAGAAATAACTGCTGACAAGTGCATTCCACACACTCCAAATGCCCTGTCTAGCTCCAATGTACTTCCTTTTTCAGAGTTCTCCTTTATTCAGATATTATTCCTTATTTCAATGAAGTGCTTCTTGGCATCCTAAAAGACCCTGATAACAATAAGATCAATAGTATTCAGCTGCCAAAGGAATCTTTTTTTCTTGGACTAGGGTTGAATGCTATCCAGACATCAAACACATGGAAATAATGTCCAAGTACTGCATCCTTGATCCATCTGATGTCAACAGCAGGCTAGTCCTTATCAGATTAAATTCTCAAATGAGAAGAAGATTACTCAGAAGGTCAAATAACCTCAGCTTATTGCCCCCCTTGGCTGGCATTTTTAATAAAGTATTCCTGGTGTTGAAAACAATGGTCATCAGAAACACAAATTACTTCCCTCCCCCAGATGGGATCTTCACAGTAGAAGCCAGACCTTGTGTTCATAGAAAATAATATGGTCCCACTATGTTCAGCAGGGTAATAGTCTCCACTGGAAATATGTATGTTCAACTTCTGAATGCTTCAAACTCACTTTCAAAGAATAAATTACGTGGAGAAGCAACTCTGTAGTTTAAGACCCATCCTTTCCCACAACTCACTGTGGAAACACCAGCACGTGCTTCTAACACTCTACACACTGGACTGCTGAGCAGCTATCTTTGTGCAGTGCTGAAGGTACGTGCACCTTGTTATTTCTTCTTCAATTACATGGATTTTTTTTAATTGTCTACAAAAGCACAGTCAACTACAATCTTGGTAACTATCACATACATTACAGAGTGCCTTTTACTGTAAAGATGGTTTGTCCTGTCAGTAGAATTTATTATTAGCTTCTTTTTAGGACATTATCTCTAATAACAATTCTGATTTTTTTATGTATGTGCTAAGTTTCAACAAAAGACTTAACGGTTTCACAAAGAAACATCTCCAACTGCTCGAACAGTGCTACAGTACAGAACGCTAATTAATAATCCAATTATTAATGGACTCTAAAAGACAAAGTTTCCTTGAAAATATATGGACCTGAATGCCCTGTTACTCTACAACTTGGTCCCTTCTGGGACTTCCTTCTACAGAAAGAAGGAATATCTTTTTTTTTTTTTTTGTCCATTTCTCCCCAAGAACTCGTATGTGTAGGAACTAGTTTTATATGAAGACACAGAGAACATATTAACATCATGTCATGTTCTGACATGAACTGTAAAAGGCAAATGTAGCTCCAAGTACATTATCTAGTCTCATGGACATGACACACCATGCCAGCCAATGCTAAATCCCCTTACCCTGTTCTCCTAGCCATGCTCCACTGAGAAGTCTGCACTTAAGTTACAGAACATAAACAGCAGCTAAGAAAACAACTTCTCAGGAGATTTATTCTAATACGCCACATCAAAAACATAGTGAATTTTCCAAGTGCATGCTTCACAGGAAAACAAAATCCCTCATTGAAAATCTAACTGCTACATATACCTGGATAGTCACAGGATGAATTTCTACAAGTGATTAATTTGTAACAGCCATTTCTATGCAGTGACTTAACTACATCTACCAGCTGGGTATGTGTGCAGTTGAGAATGTTATTTCTGCATGTTGTGATGATGAAATTAGGAAAATGTGGGCCTAGACTACATTAACACCTCCATACATACCTGACTTTTGCTCTTATTCTAAAAGGAGACATCGAGAAAGTTACTTTTTAATCTTCTAGAGGATTTAAGAAACTCTGTAACATAGCACATCAGAGTTTATTAACTATTATCTTGTTCACATAAAAGTAGGACAGAAAATTTAAAGGTGAAGCCCAAGTTCAGACAAACTAAGATGTTTATTTCAACTGGATAAATTTAGACTGATGGGGTAATGAAAGGGGCATTGACAACCACTTGTGAGCTCCTTTAACATGTCTATTTTCAGGAAATGTAACATCTGGTGGATACCACATCCATTATCCTATCTGTCCAACTTAAGTGCACACAAATAATATATGTGCATGACTGATTTCCCTGCTGATGTCTTTATTATTACTTTGAGCAGATGAAATCTAGACCAGTCTTTTACTGTTACATTTTATTTTTTTGCATTCCAATGTCAAATTGCTTAATTATGTGATATTTGGTCACACTTTGTAAATGTTTCTTGTTGTCGAGTGCCCAGTAGTTAGAACAACAAATAGAAAACCAAGACAGAGTGCAGAAATAATTATTTCAATTAAAAATTTGGTTCATAACTGTATCACAAAAAAAAAAAAAAAAAGCAACCGACCCAGCAGCAAAATCATTAATGATTTGACAGAGACACAGTAGCTAAAACTAGAAACTACTTCCTGTGATTACTGTGCTAAGAGCAGGAGGGCCCATCCTGATCTCATATCCGAACCTCCGACTCGCCCCAGGCCCTGAACTCCACCCCATTGTGTCTGCCTGGAGCCCATAATTTCTGGCTGTGTTTTCACAACTCATTTCAAAGCCATCCAAACTTAAGTAACTTCATTTGCCATAAAAACTACCCCAAGCCCTGTATGACAGACTGCTCCGGTGATGAGACTTATATGAACACAAACACTTCCACATCAAACTCGATGTATTTAGAGTAGATGCTCCTGTGATTAGTGACAGAAAATAAGTGGTCTTAACTTTGTCCTTATAGATATTATCCTGGATTGGAAAGAGAACTACTGTTTTATCAAAACTGGAGGGAGCACTTGTTTGATTTTATGGAACTTTGTGTTCAGAGCATCTAAACTCATAGCTCTAGGCTCATCTTGCCTTCCTCAGTAGCTGTGTGATTATATTTTGACAGAAAAAACAGCTTTTTGAAGCAACTGCTTTGAAATTTTCACATGAAACCCACATTTATCTCAAGTTTTTCAATCTGGCAAAAGATTCACAGATTCCCAGATTCACAGATATTAGGGGTTGGAAGGGACCTAGAAGATCAATTTCACATTGATCTGTATCACAATGGAAGCAGAGAGCTCTCTCACTGTTTCAAACAGAAAAACGAACACTAGCACAGGTACTTAGTTTTTAGAGCTGGCTAACCACCAGGAGCAACCTGCCATCACTGAGAAGCTCAGGACCACACTGCCCAGCAGAGGAGTGCAGCCAGCCTTCTGTCCTCCCAGTGGCATCTCCAGGCTGCAAATAGCATTTCTGTGCAGCACGGGAGTATCATAGCCCAACTCCTCCTCTGCTCAGCTTGCAGATATCACCAAGCTGTGCACTGAAACTTGCTGTCTGCTCCAGCACCATAAGGGATTCACATGGCAACCCCCAAAATCAAACTTATAGATTAAGAATAATAGTTTTAAAGTGCCCTAAAGGCCACACACAAAGTTGGAAGCAGTACAATGCAAATTAAATGAGTGGAAGAGATTTTAATATGAATTGAGAGCAGTATAATTTTGAATCAATCATACCAGTAATTTCTTGGCCATGGAACCGAGTACCTGAAAAAGAACCAAAAGCCTGAATGCTGAATGCCCATCAGAGCCATAGCATTTGCAAATAAATCTCTGGAAGCAGAGCACAGGGAGGCAGACTGGTAATAGAAGTTATGAAAGTGCATGTGGATGTAAAGGTATTGGAGGATTACTGGATTTGGGTGTTGCCATTTTTTTTTTTTTGTTGGCTTTTGTTCCTTCAGAACAAGATGGGTATAGAAAAAAAAAAAGAAAAAAAAAAGAGAACATATGGACGAGAAGGGAAAAAAAAAGCTGTGCAATGATGGATACAGAATTTCTTCCCCTTCACTTTTATCTCAGCTTTATAACATTCCTGCTCCTGGGGACATCCCTCCGAGTGCCTATGTCCTCTGTCTAAGCTGTAGAGGTCCTCATTAACGCCCCCTGTTTTGTGAGTGGGAAAAGGGGTCTTCCCTTAAACAAGCAGATTGAGGCTGGAGACAGAAAGGATGCAAGCAGTGAGAGAATGTTATAAACTGAGCATCTCCTTTAATAGATGTAGGCATTGCCAAAGGACCTAGAGGAAGCAGAAGGAAAACTGGGCTTTATGTACACAGATGCTTTAAAATTAAGACAAGACAAAAAGTCAATACCAAACACAATGTTCCAATAGGCTGACTAAATATAGTTTCTTCCAAGCACTTCAGATGAGGGAGCTTGGACTCAGGTTCATGGCAGTATAATAAGGAGGGACTACTGACACCTGGCCTGTTCATACTGCAGACTTCCTGAAACTACTGCATGCAAAAAATATAAAACATTCCATTCACTTATCAGCTATTGGGCTAAGAGCTACATCCTCTATTTTGCCTTTCCTGAGACAGGTTATGAAAGTCAGCCCTGAAACAAGATACACTTGATCTCTGAGTGTGGATATGTACCTCAAGCCACAGCTTTCTTTACAAGATTGAGAGAATGAAGAAACAAGGAAGAAAAGAGAAAGCAAAGCAATTTCTGCAGTGCTGCCCTAATTTCTCTTTTCGAGCATGACTCCATCCAGCAGTTACTAGTCCCTACTCTAATATCTGCATCAGATAGATGCTTTGCAACAGAACTCAGAAGCCCTGAAGGGTTGTCACATTTCTAGCAGATGGCCAACCTACTAACAACAGCTATCTACAAATGGTTTGTATTTCAGCCTGGCAAGATGATACTGTTCATTACCCACCCATAAGACTTACCATCCATTGCATCCCATCCACCCCAGTTTAACTGGTGTATCTCAATCTGAAAAGGGAAAACTCTTGAGAGCAAGAGGAAAAAGCCTCCTTCACTACTACCAACAAATGGCTCACATGCAATATGGTGTCACTGAGGAAGCATTGGAAAACTGGAACTTTTAGACGGAATATTGAAATTCAGATTTTCAGAATGTCAAACAATGCCTTCAGTTCAGTCCTTCCTCACAAGGAATTAGTTTGACAATGCCTAAGGTGAACTAGTCCAACTTAGTATGCCCTCAGGACTGGAAAGACTTGGCATCCTGCTGCAAACCTGCGATATATCTTAAATCTGTTTTTCTAGTTTCTCTAAAACATTAGGCCTGTGTTACCTTTTTTTTTCTGGATTTGAGGAATTTAGAAACCTCAGAGACACAAAAACACACAAAATGAGCACACTGAACACTGCTATCAAGGAACCATTCTAATCTGTCCCAGCCCCAATCACTCTTTCCATATGAAGTTGCTATGGTGATGATAATTATTCTTGATCAGCAGGATACAGTAATTATTGCAATAAAAATCACTTAAAGCTTGTCACTACATGTGTGAGACAGGGGTTGTCTCTTCAATTATGCACCCTTCTCTGCCCTCCCCCACCTTTTGAAGTAGGATGTTGGGTTTTTTTTTTTGCAATCATGTAGTAAAAAATATTAAATTCAATTATTTCTTGCTTATAACACCTTTGTAAGAGACTATAGGCACTTGCTAACAGCAATTTGGTTGATTCCAATAAGGCAGTGTCTGATCATTTCCATAACAAAAGAGGCAAACTGGATCTGGTTTGACAGAATTTATTGCAAAAAGTTCAATGGATTAGTATTTTGAAACATATTCTGGAGAGTGTTAAATAGTGGCCTAAATGTTTGCAACCTATGAAGTCCCCCATTTCTGTTTGATGCTTACTTACTGGATGCTCTATCTTAAAATAGACACAAGAGTACCTGCACTTCTAGTGCACATGCAGGCTGAAGTTTCCTCCTGGGTGGGTTTGCAGTGAGAATGGTGCCAATACAGCAGAAACCCTGGCTCTAGAGCAGTATGCCAGACTCAGACTTGATGGCTGTTGTTCTTACCTGATCTACAGCAACTTCCCCTAAGACTTGTTTACCTCCTATTTGTCATTTTAATTGGTAGACCTTAATTTTCAAAGTTTTTTCAAAAATTTTATGATTGATGGAGAGAGTAATGTGATATCAATATTCTGAAGACATCCATCATGAATACTAATCTTATATATAAGATTAATATAATCTTATATACATTGAAGCCTTTCTAGAAATCAGTCTTCTCTTTTGTGTGCCTAAGCATACATAAAATGTTAACTCAGACATTTATACAAAAACACTGCTTTAGGATATCCATTTTATGTTAAGCTGGAATAACCACTGAACATCTGAGTCACTCTGGACAACCTCTGAGTGTTTGATGCTTTGGATATTGCTTACAGTGTCAGACATACTTCCCAAATGTCTCTGTCTCCCCTGACACCATAAACTGCGACCCTTTCATTACCTGTGGATCAAGCAGAATCTAAATTGCATTTTACAATATCTTGTTTCATCTCTACATTTTCTAACTACTTCAAAAGCAGGGGAGGGAAAACTATATCACATAATATTTTCAGAAGTTTGTATGTTGGATAATAGCACAGCAGGCATCAATCAGTATTTCAGTAATGCAAATGGTTTAAAGGGCAATACAAGTTGTTTATGCTGAACCAACAGGTTTTTAAACCTGCCTTAGGAAGGTAACTGTGGCTGTTTTAGTACCTGTATGACACAATCTTTTGTTATACCTCTCTATGACATAATGTTCTGTAGTCATTAATATGGGACTAATCTTGCAGGCATTTCATCTGCTCTCAGTGGAATAGGAGTGGGGCCAGATTAAGTATGCAAAAATCCAAGAAGTATGTATTATTTGCTATCCATGTAACCAGCACTTCACAATGTATAAAAATTAGACTCTATCAAATAGGCATGGTAGGTTTAGGGGAAGAAATGAAGAATTCTGTCTCTTTTGAAGTAAAGACTAAAAAGCTTACAGTCTAGTTCAGGGAATTAAACTGTGGGGGTTTTTTTCCCATACTGTAGGAGACAACTGAAAAGGAAGCTGGTAAATTGCCTGTGGATGTTTGTGACAGGTTTGGTTCATCCATTTGGTCAGTTGTAATTTTAAAGGATGACAAGTGCAAGTCTCTCTCAAAGCAATGAAAACTGGTATTTTAGATGAGGGTCCTGAAGGGGTCTACTGCCCACTTACCTTGAGCCTTATGATCTTGACTATACCACTCAAGTCTGAAGTCCAATAATTTGAAGACTTTCAGTTTTGGGAGGCTTTGACAAGACCCCAGATCTTAGTGCTGACACCCAACTGTCAAGTGAACAATGTCTGTGTCCTTCATAAGGCATCATACATCTTAAACATACAGACCACCTAAATGTTCATAAAATTCTTTGGAATCACTTAATACACAAGCTATCACAGCATGTATTCAGCATCATCTGAAGGCATTTGTCTTTTGGTCAGGCTGACCTCTAGGAGAGTTGTCTGTGACTTCAAATTCTGTTTCTCAATTACTCACCTAAATCTAAACTCACATATACAGCACACTTTCAAAATTCAGCCAAATACCACCTTGATCTGAAACCTTTCCATCAGTTTGCTGTTTGTTGCAGTCTCAAGTTACACTCCAAATGTTCTGTTTTCTGATAGTCTAGTTTGGGAAAAACAATCCTATTTCTGTCAGAGACCTAGCTTTTACACATGCATATGTAAATAGCCTTCAGACTCACACACATACCCTAGGACTGGCTGGAAAATTAATTAACAGCTGCTTGGCTAATGAGCCTTTATTTTTTTTTTTACTTCCCCTAGCATATCATATTTTCTATTTTTTCCATCCAGCACACCATACAGAAGGTGTTCAGTGTTTTCCTATGTGAAGTATGCAGACCTTTCTGCCCCAACAAGACAATGTTTCACTTGTTCACCTTCCGAAAGGGATGCCTGGAAGATGCACCAGCCTTCCGCAAGGAGATCAAAGAGCTGCTAAAACATGCTGGTCAAGTAATTCCCTTTCATCTGACTATATTGTTTGTGAACATGTGCCTTTCTTAAAGGTTTTTAATCATTTCAGGAAGAGCACTCGGATGACAGCAAGAGAAAAGGAAAGATTAAGAATTGCTTATAAGCAGGCTACTATACGGGAATAGCAGGTTATATATTTGGAGTAAACTGGATGTGGGCTTGAGCAGCAGTAAAAAAATTAGAAATTCACGGAACATAAAAAAAAATAATTGTTAAGCTTTGATACTTTATGATGTTACAGAGGTTGCTTTATTCCCAGTATAATTATTATACTGTTAGATACGCAATTTGTTTTGCGTTTCCAAGAATTAACACTGCACTACTATAGAAAGGACTTAAATTGTTTGCAGTATGCTTCATTCTGCAGAACCAGAGAATCACAAAAAAAATCAGATAAAACAAAGAGATGTGATGAAATTCACCTGTGTTCTAATAAATTATATTATAGGGGAAATAAAAATGAGACAGAAATTTCTAAACTAAAAAAAAAACAAACCCAAACCCCTGAAAACAAACCAAAAACATAGAATTTAAAGTTTCTTCTAGTACAAATTTTCTTTTAGTTCAATAACTTAATTTTAAAACACCAAATTAAAATGTATCCATTTCCCATTGTTGTTAACTAATTTCTCAGAACAATGCAAGCCAAACTCCATCTATAACTCATTTGCTTTAAGGTAGTGTCTTTTATCTCTAGAAGGGGTCTGATAAGATTTCTGTCATTAAAATAATAAAAGGAATAAAGATATTTTTTCTTGTTTATTTCTAATTTTCTACTGTGGCAATGCTAAAGGATTAACCTGGGAGGAGCAGTGACCTAGCCAGAGGTTGGTAAGGCTGCTCAGAACACTCACTTGCTGCCCCATAGCTGAAGCCAACAGCAAAGAGCACAAGCAAGCCCCAGCACAGCCCATTGCAGCACAAGGATCCACACACCTACCCCACACACCTACTCCAAGCCCTGCCACATCCACTACCCATTTGGGATTGCCCAGAAGGTAAGCAGTGGCAGAGGTGTGTGCCATCAGGAGGGATCTGGAATGAAATGTGTGTGACCTCCAAGGATTCGAGCTCGTTCAGATCCATCAAGTGGTTCAAGTGTGGAAAATGTAGTGACTGAGGGCTGAGACCCAGGGCTGCTGCACACCTGACCTCTCCAAAAGGAAGTGGCAAAGTCCTTGAGGTTTCACAAGTCCTCAAGGCCAACCCTCTCCCACGGTAACACTGTGTCAGTAGCCTAAAGCTACAGACTCCTTGAGATTGTTGGTATTAGAGAAGTTCTACAGTGAATAATCAGTGAAACATGTGAAATCTCAAGAAGCAGATGGACCTGCTATGTGTAGATGAGTTACATCATACTTTTGTCCTGTTCTACTTTAATAGCAGCATTTTCACTAAAACAAAATTAAAATAAGCAGTATTAAGTGCAAGTATCTCCTGTATAAATATTTATCTAAGGAAGAAAAAGTGTCCTTGTGTGCAACCACAGGTGCACAGACAAACACCCAACACCAAATTCCATAAAATAGCCTTTGGACAAAAAGTCGAGCAGTGTTTGGACAGATGGCCAGTTTTTCTACAAATGCTTCATTTTACTTCTATTGCTTTTTTCTTTTTCAGGGCAGGGTATTGTACTGGTAAGAAAATAATCTACAGCACCCTTTTCTCTTAGTACTTCCCCTGAATTATACAAATAAGAGTTTAACACAGTCCATGAATAGCTTGCAAGGTTACTAAAACATTCATGCCTTTCCACAGAATATATATAGCACCAAGCACAAGCTGTGGGAGACCTGTTTGCAAAGAAGCAAACAGGAAAGTTGAAAGTCACCTCAGGGGTCCAAAACTGAAAGACTAAATTAGAGTTCCATAAATACGGCAAGAAGCATATTACAGAAAAGAAAAAAAAAAAAAAAAAAGGGGAGAAAAAAGCACATTTCTGTGAAAACTGTCAGGGAAATCTGAAATACAGAAAAAAATTCTTTCCACTGCTGCAGCTAGCTGAGGCAAGTTCCTTGGTATTTCTTGACTGGGAAGATTCTTCCCTTTGGCTATAGAGGAACTCATGCCTACAAGAGAGAAGAAAGCCAGTAACTAGGATTAGGAGGAAAGGTTTAGATAAAGAACTGACTTGAACCTCTGCCCAAGGTTTGAACCCAAGGCTTGCTTTTAAAATCAATACTAGGAGGTAGTTTTTATCTTTTTTTCATCTTGCTCCCCTTTCTTCAAACCTGATTTTTCCCATTCCTGGGAAATCAGAACTTGTCTTCAATCAGAACTTTAGTCTTCAGTTTGACAGTCTTGTAAATCCTGTAGCTCCTTCCCAATCTCCTGATTTTTCCAGATTTGGGAGATTTGGCTGAGAACAGAACTCAGTCATATAACTTTCAATTGCTGGTCCCAAATCCCAATGCTACCTTTATCTCATCATCTGCTTCTGCAGGCAGCTAGTGCTACTTCAAACTTTATCACCAAGGAATCTTTGGATAAGATTACTACATAACATAAAAAAGAGGGAAGAAAGGAAAGATTTTCCAAATATATGTAGGTCCAGAAATGATAAACTAAGTCATCATTTTGACACGAGCTGCTCTGTGTATACAATGCACACAGCACTGCTGCTCTTGCTGTCTATGGGCAGTACACTGTGACAAGCAAGTCAGCTAAGGGATTATTTTTTCCTGTTGCCACACAGTTGCTGCTACCAGCCATAGACTTGGGGATTTTTAGATTTTAACTCTCTCCTTCTAGTATTCTGTGCAAGTTGCCCATCCTTCAAGAAGTAAAATGCTTATACATGTGAAAAGGCCAACTACCAGTGGTTTTCTGGTGTTAAAACACATGTTCTTTGCAAAGTCATAATGACATTTTTTCAGTACTTAAACTGTATAATTGTTTCAAAATATCAAGAATGGCAGTAAGTCTTTTTTTTTTTCCCCTCAATGACTTATGAAAGCATCGTATTTCTGCAGCAAATCTGTTCTCTCAGTGAATGCAGTGCTATCAGCAAGCAAAGTGAATCTGTCTCTCCTCATACTCCTATTACTTTCTGACTGTACTTTGCCATACCATCACTCCTTGTTTCTGAGAGTAGCCAGAAGCAGGTCTTCAGCAGTTTCAGGAAAGGGTGTAAGAGGAACAAACAATTAGTTTAAGATTGTTATCTAATAGATCCTCATCTCTGAACTCACATTTTTGTGATGCCCTATGTCAAAAAGTGTCATTTATCTGTCCGTTAGCAACTACCCAAAGTAGACAAACCATTCAGGAGTTCACCTACCAGTGCTTTCAGCTCTACTCTTAATCATCCCAAACAAGTCACTTGGCTGAGTACTACTGTATTTCATCATCTCAGATTTTCTGTGTTGCAAGCAAGTCTATGGTACAGGCTCCCCAGCATCCGCCTGCTCCTTATTCCTCTGATCAGACAACACAGAACACAGAGAACTATTGTGCAACTTCTGCAGGGCAGTGGGGTAAGAAAAGCAGCAGCTGTTAGAGCTACCTATACAAGCTGATAAAGCTGATGTGAACTGTGAAGAGTCATCAGTGGGGATGTCACAATTAATGATAAATATATAATTCCCAGGAAAAAAAAAGAAATATTAAAAGCCCATTAAATAGGAGAAGTATAAATAGTGTGTGCTGACTGTGCTGATTTTCAAAGGTTGGTATCTCCATTCTCCATCTTGGCTCAGAGTTATTACAGTAAAATTATGTTTTATGGTTTTTTGAAAAGTATTTAGTGAAATATTTAAAATATTAATTTCCAATATAATTTTGTCTAGCATATAAAGGAAAATACCAGTCAACTCACCCTAACATTGTTTTATTTGAAAAAAACACCTTGAAAGTAAAAAGAAAATCACTGAATTTGATGAAATTCCCCTTCTAATTCACCCAGTTTTCTTTGGCTACTTTGTAACGAATGTTATCAGCAAGATGGAGTTGCTTTGAAAAAGTTTTGGGAGTACAAGAAATTCAGCACTGATGCAAGAACAGTTATTACTTAAATACATTTCTACACATGCACTACTTTTGAAATAGAAAAACCAAAGATTGATGAATGTTAAATAAATTTTGGTAGTAAAAAAGTACAGTTGAAAGCCCTCTACATGGTAAAGCATGACTCTGGAAAATGTACTGACTGCTGATGTCAGAAATATTAAAGAACCAAATGGGGGTGGAAGGTGGTGTTGACAGGAATTTGTCTGGCCACATGAAGAAAAATCTATAAGGATGACAGTCAGGCATCAGGAGTCTATGTCCAGATTGTCTCTTTTCTAAAGCCAAGTGAATAGTATTAATAATAATAATTAAAAAAATAAACAAACAAAAAACCCAAACAAACAAACAAACAAAAAATCCACAAAAAAACCACAAAAATCCCCAAAATAAACAGTAGCCATTCTTTAAGTATTTAACCAATTTAGGAGAAAGGCAACATCAAAATGCAGGATAATCAGTATAAGCTAACACAAGACTGAAAATTTATCTGCCTTTTCATACCTTTCTTCCAAAATATCAGAAGATTGATGAAATATGGTTTAAATATGAGCATACTTAATCTTCTCAAACAAATAATAAAGAGCTGGAACAAGCTCTTCAGCCCATTCTTTTAAAATGTGACTAACATGTAATCCTCCTAACAGTTAACATTCATTTGAATATGAAAAGGCTTCAAGCTAGAGGTGCTAATAAGAACACCCCACACTTCAGATTTAAGCAGACATGGCAATTTGTATTTCAAAAAGAAAGAAAAAAACCCAAAACCACTCTTCAGTCTTGAGGAGAGAGATACCTTCACTCCTACACTGGATCCATTTACAGTACTTACATGCACACATTTTAGCATCACTAATGCAAACTATGCTTCAGGAAGACAATTTAAATTGCCCTTCAAATGGCAGAAAAAGGAACATATAATTAGCATGGTGCTGCTATGCCTCTTAAATGCATGAAGGGTCGGTTGTGCTGCATAAAGTTACAGGTAGGTATAAATGAAAAAAGACATTCTTTACATGGTGGTAAGGGAAATGTGGAAACAGAAATGTCAGTGTGACAGACTGTCTTCTGCTTTTCCTCACTCTTGAGATGTGACAGCTTCAAATTGAAGCTACATTATAATAAGGTTGGAACCCTTTATCTATTGAGAATGTAGCAAACATATGTGCTGGTGCTTTAATAAAGAAAAAAAGAAAAATCAACTCAGCAACAGCATCACATCTTGCTCTTTCATTTCTTGTGAGCCTCATCAATGTTTTCTGTCTTGTCAAAGGAAATGTTATTTGCTACTAGATTAAAATTTTTATGATGCTATTTTTTTTCCAGCAACATCTAATTTTGGTTCCTGCACATAGAAGAATGTACTGTAAGAAACCTGGAAAGAGCTTTGAAAAAACAAAATCCTCAAGAAAAATTAGTTTTAACTGTCCTGATTCTTTTATCCGATTAAACCATTACCCGAGTTTACCAAAAAGCCAGCAGGAAATCCAAATACCTTTTTTATGAACAGCTTCTCTCATATTTAACTCATCAAATCCAGTTTAATTTACAAATATCTACTTCTAATAGCATAACAGCAAAATTGTACGTCTGCAGTATATAAACATTTGCTCTATCAGAAATTCTCACTGCTAGGGATTGGAAAGTTGTGAAAAAAATCAGGAGCACAAATTGCAACAAGCATATCAACATTACTGATTTTTTTCATAATACAACTCAATTGATCTATCTTGTTTTTAGATTTGGTCATTGTAGATTCAAGGAATATGCTTGCTGAGGCTGTTTATGGAAGTCACAAATACCACTGGTGTTCTTAGAAAAAGGCATTTGCTCTATGAAAATGAGTGCAGGCTGTATGGGATCAGCTTAAGCAATTTAATGGAAAACCTCATGATCTTCCAAGTTTTAGGCTACAAAGGGGAATTAGAAATATTAATAGTTCTAATTATATGCTGTGGAAATAAAAGGCTGCACAACAGACCCTGTACTTCCACCTATGAGCTAAAATAATAAAAAAATGAAGCTTGTAAAATTTATTCTAATATTAAGTTTACTGATATAAGTTGCTAAATTTTTTCCCTCTCTACCTTAGGCATGCATACTGATTTGATTACCTCCACAAACCTGGATCTGAGACATAAGAGATTGCTACTGCTTTCCAATGTTTTCTTTGATGAGCTTTTATTATTCCTGAGACTTATGCTTTTGCCACTGTTCAAAAGTACTTTCTAAAATCTGATGTAATAAGGACAGAATTACATCCCTAGGCCTTCAGAAAGATCAATAAGTAAGTTAATTTCCTGAGTGGCTGTACGGATTCTGGTTTATAAGAGAGAAAAGAGGACTAAAGGACATAGAAATATGGGCCTAGAGAGAGAGTGCTCCAGCAGCAAGTCTAATTCCCTGCAAATTCAAACCCCTGGTGATATTCATACTATTTAGAGTCCCTCCTCCCTAAGACACACACACATCTGTCAGAAATAAGAAGTGTCTCATTCCTGGGGTAGCATCTTTTGGGACATATGATGGGGAAGAGAGAAGGGCAGCGAGCAAGAGACATCTGTGAGGGCTTTGCCTGCCTCCCACCTCCCCATGGCATAGTCTAGTGCAGCACAGCCTCACCTGCACCACACAGCAGCCACAGCCCTCCTGTTCAGAGTATCACTGCCCTCATGGACACTTACTTTCATATCCTAGGAATGAAGAAAACAAAACTAATCATAAAGAAAGAGAATCTGGTGAGCAGTCACTGTGCTACTCTTGTTGTGGACCATAAACAGATGCACATAGGGAAGAACACTAGAAAAGGGGCAGATTGTTAAATCTTTTTTAATGAAGATATTCCTGAGCTATCCCACCCCTACAAAAACAGCTCCTCTTCTCTACCCTCAGCTAAGAGCCTCCTTATGCAATCCTTAATGACAGATTCCAGCTGGGTCCTGTTCACTTGACAATTGGGCTAAGATCAACCACAACAAGCAGCCAGCACATCCCCAACTTGCCATCTCAGAACTATTCTCAGGCAGAAGAAAACACCAGCTCTTGATGTGACTCCACAGCATCTCCTACCTACCTGTTCAGCGACCCTCTCAACTCACAGGGCAGTCATATGTGCCTTACGGACTGCAGTAACCATACTTCAGTTTACAGCTGAAGTGCTTTTACTGTCAGTCTTTGTGTCTAAACTATCATTGTTGTCTTGCTAACTGAGCACAAGACTTGAATATAGTTATCACCAGGTAGAAGACACTTTTGCATAACTGCTACCATCACAGACATGTCACTATTCCATTTAACCACCATGTTTCCTCAAAGAATTTCAGTTCATCTTCAGTAAAACAACAACATATTCTTTAAAATTCTCTATTATGGGGGATGTAATGTAATTGCCAGCAAACCATTAACTATTTTCACAGTTAGAGGCTTGGTCATAAAGTGGCTCAGCAAATGGCTCTGTCCTCTTCATCAAATATTCCTCAGTGTCATGACTTTTTATCTGATTTAATGATAAATAACAAACAGAGCAGCAGGGGTCAAGTTGAGTTAGATTGCTTCAAAAACCCATTCATTCATTGAGTACTGTCTAGTTTATAGTCAAAGGTCTCATTTTAACAGATTTTAATCCATTTTGAATGTGAAATTCTTTCTATTGTTCCAATTTAACCCAGTAACACCCTAACAATAACAAACTGGTATTTTCTATTAGATACCTGATTAACAAAGCTTTTTATGGTCTGTGAGGCTGATACCTAGGCATTCTTTTCTTTGAAGCCACACTGGCTGGCCAACATAGAAACATTAATCTTTTCAAACATATAAATCATGTATTTTGTGTGTGACATGCTCCATCTAGCAGGTCTACAGTTTCTTCTGTCATTCAGTTTATGCATTTTTAACATAAAGGCCTGGGGTAACTCCAGAACTTCCCTGTTTTCCCTGAGCTGGTGAGGGGGTGAGAATCAGGAAAACACATCTCTTTCACCAAAAATAATAGTTCATAGGCTTCCTTGCTGAACACTTTGAAAGCTCTTGGGTGTCTAGCACCTAATCACACAATATGCCACTTGCTTTTTAGCACCATTGCAGTTTCCTATTGGAAGAAAAGCAAGCACTCCATTGTCTCACTGCATGAACACTTATTTTCCTAATGGGAATTATGACCTACCTGCCTGGATTGTTAGTAATTTGGTAATGGTACTGTAATAACAGAATAAAGTATGATCAGAATTCAATTTCTAATTGCTCTCAGGAAAGAAGGACTTAACTTTATTTTTCCTCATATTGCTCCTTGCCTCCTTTGGCTGCCGCAGGCAGTCATCCAGAGAACTCACCAATAGCAGCCTTTTTGCAGCCACTTTCATTTCCCTTTCAGTTTAGAATTTCTTTTCATTTTAAAGGGAAAAAACCCAGCTTATCACAGGCTTTTCCCTCAACAACATCTCTGTGACTTTATCAACAACTATTCAAGTATCATTAAACAGCTCCCTAATATGAATTGTGTTTTGTTTTTTGCTTTTGGTGTTGTTGTAGTTGGTTTGTTGTGTGGTATTGTTGTTTTTTGGTTGGGTTTTTTTTTTTTATTTTTTTTTTTAAATAAAATACTTGCTTTATCCCAGTGGATATGGTTTAGTTACTACTTTGCATTTTTTGCAGTCCCTGATGGTTTTTGATACAGGAGGGAAAATAGAAGACCAAGACAGTAGATAACTGAGAATTATACTGGGACTCAAGACGCAAGCACCCAACAAGAGAATTTTTAACATACTTTGCCTTATTTGTAAAAATGACTCACCTATAATGTCTTCCTGTGGAAGCACAGCAAGAAAGTAAAGGGAAACTGTTAGGAAAGTTACTCCTGTCTCTGCTGAATATTAAGGCAGCTTATTTTTCCAGCACTGCGGTCACTAAAACTGAATACACAGCTAAAAACTCCATGCTTGCATAGCTTGTGTAACACCCAGAACCAACGAGACAGATACTGGAATGGAAAAGTGGAAGAGGCTTGTCTGTTGATCACTATTGCACATCTAATCTTACCAAAACTTTTCTAACTTGAAAAATCCCTGGAGCACCCAGGAGACAGTATATCATATTTGTCTGCAGAAGGCAGAGTTCTAGAAATTGCTATCTGTGTCCATTTCAAGGAGAGAACCTAATGAGGGCTGAAAACATCCATCAGGTTAAATTTAAGGTAACACATACAGCTTCTGCACTGTTGCCTTAATTTTCAGTTTTCAAGGTTCAAATGCAGTATTGAAAAAGTTCTAAGAGCAATCAAATCCAATGTAATGGGCCTTTAGCATAAAGAGTAACATGAATGAGCTTTCCTAAGCAACCTAAAAAAAAAAAAAGTTTACATTAAAACATGTAATAGATACACAGCTATGCTCAAATATTTTTATTTGTCTAACATATGAAATAAAACAAGTTACAGCAAAGTATGAAACCTGATGAGGATTCTACCTTAAGGAAGAAAAAAGTTGCCTTTTGTAATAACAAATAGTTGGAACCAGCACATTGCTTTAGCGACATTGTTCCCTTCAAGACAAGTCTAAACTGTTCAACATTATGAAAACTCTGCCTATTGCTTTGTACCAGAAAATTTATTACCCCCAAATCATTTACAACAGACAGCATGCATTCCAAAACTGATTTGTTACTTTAGGCCACAACAACTCACTTTCAAAGCTTAAAGAATCCATTATACTGTGCAAAGGAAAGAGCATGAACAAGACACGTATCAGAGACGATTTGAAATGGAATTCCATTTAAAAAGTTCAGCTCGAGGAAGCCTACAATACAAACGTGGCCATACAATTTGTTTGAAGCATTCTTGGCACAGCAGACTAGGGAAAAAGACTGAACACAATTCTTATTTCATAAAGTGTGCAGAGCATTTGTCACAATTTCAGCAACCTGCTCTCTCAGTTGGGAGAAGGAAGCAAGCCAGTTAGAGAAGTCAAATGTGATTAACACAGGAACTCTTCTGTTTGGGAGATGTTATTACCTACTTACAAAATATGTGTCATTTATTTTACTTTGGTGCAGCATAAAACGTAATCCATGTATTCAGCACTATTCTGTTTCTATAATTTTGTTAGAACAATAAGCACTTGGGTCAGTGGGATGCATTTTGATTGAAACACCTTATATGTTTTCCAGCTATGAAGGCCACTGAAATATAACAGCTGCTTCTCTCGTCTAAGCAGTTTTCCTAAGATCAAAGAGAGTATCACAACTCAAGAGGCAAACCAGCTCAAAGGGACTAAGAAGCCACAGAAGTCACACAGAACCCTAATGCTGTAAATACACCATTTTCTCAAGGCAGGTTGTGAAGGGACCACAGGAGACTGGTGCTCAGGACAGAGGGTGCAGGACACAGGGGCTCAGGTGTCAGCTGATGCTGGACTCTAGTGTGGCACTTGATCAAGCATCAGCATTTAAAGATCAAAGAACATCTGCAGAACGCCAAGATTTAGAAAGTTACCTACATGTTTGATTCCTAGACTAACCACAAGAGACAATTCTCAGGATTGCTGTGGGTTTGGGTTTTTTTTCTTAATCGCTGCAAATTCACATCATTAAGAATCTTTTTTTCTACTAAATTCTCACAACATTTGAAAGGTAACCTAGAAACAGAGTCTAGAAATAAGTATTTGGCTTTCATTTTCAAGTCCTGTATTTCTTTGAACTGCAGCATATCCAAACAGCTCAATCTAGGCTTTAAATTGTGTGTAATTCTATATGGCCAAAATACAGGAACCTGCTTTGAAAACAAAAACATGCAGCATGACTGTGAGCAGCTGACTCTAGGTGCTTCACTGATTGTTGGTGTTAGCCCATAAAAGCAGGTAACAGTTCTTTGCAGGTGATGGTGTTGTTCTGAGTTTATCACAAGTTCACAACTTGTTTTTGTGTTCACAGCCATAGGACAAAGGAGCCCCAACATCACCGTTTCTGGTTTCTTGCTCTCATAACCTGCTTAATGGACTGATCAAGCTAAAAACTGGGTTCTTTCATTCTCTGTCACCATTCTGCCCAGAGTCAGGTTCTTCTAATCACCCATCCCATCATTGCTATTTCTGGAAATGGTTTGGTTTTGTTGTGTTTCATTATTTTTTTTTAATTTTGTTCTGTTGTTGTTTTGAAGCTGTTAAACATCTGTTCTTCCTTTAACTTAAATAATTGCCTTCTCTTTTCTATTTTATCCATGATGCACACTTATTTTGTTTACTTCTTCTCACTTGAAATATTGACTGTCAAAACAAATCCAAGCTATTCTGAGCATACTAACTGCAGAATGGATTATTGAGTAAAAGAGAGCAGATTATCTAATATTTAAATGATGTCCTTAAGGTCTTAGGACTCCAATCTTCTATGATCTTTGTCCAAGAAAGTTTGGAAAAATCCAAAAATCTCATTAATGACCTTAATGAGATTTATTTAGGCATGTAGATAAGCATTAAGATAACAGAGGACTTTATAAGACATGGAAGCATCTCTGTTACAGGTAAGCATTGACATTTAGCAACAGCCAGAGTGGCTAGTGAATGAGCTGGTTTTTTTCTTCCCTTCAGTAATGCTACTTTTCAGTGCAGATGACACATCCTCAAAGAAAATGTCTTGTTTGCTCATAATATTTATATTTTTGCATCTAGGTCAGCTGCTCACATGCATGTTCTAAAAACCATAAACAAGGGCAAGTTAGGGACTGAAAACTGACTCAGAAAAAGGAAAGCAGAATGAGTCTAGGTCCAGAACAATTATTTCCTGAGGTTTGGGAATCCAAACACCTCGATTCAAGCACATGCAGCAACACAAAATGCTACTAGAAAGCATCCAAACCCCTGTTAGCATACGTCCCAAACTCCTGCTTTCCAGCTACTCTCTGCAAAAGAACCTCCATGAGGTCAGATGAGGAAAATGCAATCATGCTTCCAATAGAAATACAGCTTCCAGTTCCTACTTGCAATTTGCCGTGTCAAGTGTTCCACAAACCCCCTTCAACCCTGTGACTAATGCTGAGCTGTAGTTTGTCAACTAAGAGTCAAAAGAGTGTGTTTTGAGCTTCCAAACCAAACAAGCCTCTAGAGGTTTTTTGCCTCTCTGTAAGCAGCAGCTTGCTGATGGGTAGGTGGAGATCAGCACCACGCAGTGCGACAGCACAGGGATCACTCCACAGCCTTTGTTGCACCAATGCCTTCCTAAAGCTAGGTGTTGAAAATAGGGGTTAAAAGGCCAACTTCTGAAGTCTCGAAGGGCTGTTCCCCTCCCTCCCTCAATTTGTCTTCACATTTCTGGTAACTTAGTACTCTAGCAGAATAATGAAAATAAGTAGTATTGATTTTTGGAAAAATTATTTAATAAGACAAATGAAAAACATTCATAGTTTACCATAGTCAGCCCTGGACTTGTACAGATGTCTCTCTTGGGTGTCTGTACAGAGTTTAGGGACACATCCTCTATTAAATACATATTCACAAAGCAAAACTCTCAGCTGCATGCATATGTGAGCACTGGGCTAGTAGAAGGGACCAATTTAGAGGATGCTGAAATATAATTACATCATATATCCATTAGAAGGATGGTCACTGCAGCTCCCAGAGAACTTGGCAGAGCATTAAAAGCCTGTCAAGTCTGACCACACAGTAACTGAAGGGGAGGAAGAAAAAAAACCTCCAAACCACAGGAAAAAAATGAAAAAGGATTTCTAGTATGTTTTTGTATTTTTCTTTCTTTGGTCTAAAATAGATGTAAGATAAGATATTCTAAGATTAAACAGTGAGACCAACAACTTTGCTTCTGTCTGAAAAAAAAAAAGAGGGGTTCTTGGTTTTTCAGAATCTTTTCCTGTCCAAGGACAACCCTTTTATTATACTTTTCACTGGAAGGTGGGAAACAGAAGTTCAACCTTCAAGTATAAGAGTGCAAAAACTCCGCAGAACTGCTCTTGAGAACTTATCCAATGATATCCCAACCAAGCATCCATCTTCCTTCATTTTAGATCTCCAAGTTGTTCCAAACTCCTGCTCAGAGGTTCTTTTAAGGGTCAGGGAAAAATGATGTTTCTAACCAGCTTTAACTGTAATATAATGAATACAGACTTTTGATCAATTAATATCCAAGTTGAGAGAACGTACAAGAAAATCATTCTTGCTCTCCTCTTCCATTTTTTGCCTTTAATTTAATTTAGCTCTAAAATTTAGAGCTACCTGGCATTTACAAGTTCTAGATATATTTCTGGGTTTATTTCCTGCATGGAAGTACAATTTTGCTTATCTTTGGGTTTATAGCTTAAATAAATGGATCACTGCTCTCATGCTGGAAAGCCAAATCCTTCTGCTCAAATTTTAGCTGGTGTTAATCTGCATTCTTCAGCTGACTTGGGACAATACAGTTTCACATCACCTTGGGCTCCTCCTATTTTGTGCTTCTGCTAAGGTTTGTTTTGACCCTTCACCACCAGGTTTGCCTCAGAGACACACTTTTTTTTCAACTGTTATGACTCTGTATAAACTTGCATAGATTCGAATTTTCGAATCCCTTCTGTTGATTTCTGGACATGTTTTTGAAACATTAAATTATTTATATCCTTCAGTTGGACCAAAGGACCTGTCACTGGGCCATTTCACAGCACAACCAAGCTGCTACAGACACAGAGAAGACTGGGAGAAAGTTGCAATGGATTTGTCAAATTCATGAACTGAAAATGATGTCTCAGGAGCAGTATTTGCCAGACAGAGAGACTGCCAACCAAAGCTGAGGCTTACAGCTATTTAACAAGCTACCAAGTCTTCTAGATAACTGCCATAAAGGTCCCCAGGGACAGGGAAGTCACAGTAAGGTCTATTCTAAGGTACATTTTTTCATCTTCTTGAAAAGAATTTATGAACTCTAGTATTGCTGTCAGTCATTAGGAGATGTGTGTGTGCAGGCAGCTACCTTTAGAAGAACAAAAGTACTAAAAGAATTCAAACCTAGCTTTGAAATGTTAATGAATATCTTGTCATAAGCAACAGAGGGAGAAGGGCCAGATCCCAAATGTGTCATGGCTGTAGATTACAATTGAGCACTTCTGTTTCTGCTCTTCAATTTTACATTTTGATTCTTTATAGTGTTTACTTAGAAGTGCTACCTTCAACCACATCCAGTACTTACTGAATTTGGCTTTTTCTTTAAAGAATGCATCTCCAGCAAGCACCCTTTTTCAAGCGCAGAGACAAGTTTTCTTTTTAAGCACACTTTTGAATAGGAATTATTTTATGATAGTTCACTGTCTGATACTATTTAAAGCATTCCTTGCCAGAGAAGCTGGTCCAAGGGTTGCCCTCACAAATACATGGCCATCTCAACACCACCATATATATTGGAACACAGAAAATGCACAATATAAATAAAAGATATTCCCTAAAATCTATCCATTGCTGTCATAGAATGAAAGCCCAAAGCTGCATAATTATTCTGTCTATAGCTGTTCTCCTTCTTCAAGAGTGGAAAGGAAAGAATACCAGTCACTGCCCGACCCTCTGTTCCACTTATTGTAGACAGGATCAGAGAGCAGCCAATTTGGATCTGATACACCAAACGTCCAGGATGAAAAGTTTTAAATTAAATTAAATATCTGTTGTTAACTCAATTTCTTTCCTTAAGCAGGGGGGTTATCCCAGGAATTACCACACCTTAGTTATGGAGCTGGTTTTCTGAAATGTGAACAAGCAACCGAAGAAACATGCTTTAACTATAATCTTGTACTGAGACAAAATTCAAAATAGATCTCAGATTTTCTGACAACACGACACAGAAATGTCAAGCAAGTTCTTTTCATCATTAGCCTTAAAAAAATCCTAACCCTTTCCCCCCCTGAAAAAAAAAACCCAAAAACAAATAAACAAAAACAAAAGCAAAACAACTTGCCAAAAAATCCAAACCACCCATCCAAACACACTTCTGTTCACCCACTACATCTTCCAACCTAGGAAATTAGTTTTCTACCTCCACAAAGGAATAATAGACAATGACAGAGAATTCAAACCTTCTTAACATTACTAAGGGTACTAGCAGACACTGTTGCATGTTCTGATTCCCACTCACTGTAGAAACAAACTACAAACCTATGTATCATTTCATAGAGATTAACAATTTGTATAGGATATAATGAATCGGCTGTAAATTAAAATAAAAATTAACAAATGCATAACCAAGATTTCTCCACTGTCTTAAAATTTTGAATTAGAACTGAAGCAAATTATATTGCACTGAAAAGACAGAGTAAAAAAGACAACAGTGGGGGTGTCCATCAGCCTTTTCATCTGTCATTAGCAGTCAGGCTGAAACAACCAGCTCCACTAGATGGCAATAAGTAGCATCCCCCTACTTTAGCACTAATACTCTGCATTTTGGACTCTCCCCAGCTTCCCCCCCCCCCGCCCCCGCTTTCTGCTCAGTGTCAAATGAATATTGATCTTTCAGATGAACCAGAACAAGACATATTTAACTGTGTGCTTTTCACAGCCAAAAACATTGCCTGAAGCACTGTGGTATCCTGATCTCACCATGCTCCAGATGTGCAGCTCTGCTTCAACTCAGAGATTCACTCAACTCTCATGCAGATGGTCAAAAGAGAAATATATATGAGAAATATATTAAGTAGGTAATTATGCAAGAGTGGGTGTAGGCACAGAGCATGAAAATCCACAAGGTAAAGGCTGCCACATTCACACTCATCAGGCATTGCTTCAGGGATAATTATTTTGCATACTGTGAAAATGCCAAATCACTGCTATCTTACCCCTTATAGCAGTATTTTAATTTACAAAACATGTAAACTTGCCTCAATGTGCCAGCTGTGGCACGAGTCAGCCAGGAAGGCTATTGCCAAAAATAAAGCTCATAACCAAGTTCTGATTCTTAAAAATGCAAGACTGTCACCATATACTGGGACCTCACTGTAGCAAAATATCCATGTAAAATTTCAAAGCCAGATCTTCCTTTTAGAACTACAAACCATTTCCCTCCTACCACCACTTTAGAAAATTTAGAAACGAGATTTTTTTTACTACTAATGCACTGACAACAATTTAATGTAATTCAATAATGCTCTCTTCTTTTATGGCAAACCAGTGTGTTCTACATGCAGGCAGAATTGCTTTATAGATTACACTGCTTTTGATGTCATCTTTGATCAGATTTACTCCTTAACTTCAATAAAGCTATTTCAGAGCAGCACCTGCCCAGATGACATCAGAAACAAGACCAACACATTAACATTTTCTTTAATTTGCTCATTGACTGAGAATATTTTGTCCCTGATTGCAACAACTGCAAACGAGCAGACAGATGTCTCTCTAAAAATAGATGAAGTGCTGCATTAGCAGCACATCCTTCCCACAAACTGCACTTTTGTGTATTAAAAAATTGTGAAGTACAAAACTCAGCATTGTGCAAGAGAAACCAACACCAGCCTCTGTCCCAGAGTTAACTTATGGGACCTTTCACACCTGGTGTCTACAAACATTTAGTATATGTGCTCCATTTCCCTGTCATGGGAAAAGTTAGAGAAGAATGAACTAGCACAGAGATGAAAAACCTATGTGAGGTATATGATAAGCAGAACAAGAAGAGGACCAACAATTTTGCTTAGCATGCTCCACTATTGGCCTTGTGATCTCTGAAGGGATGCAATATAGACAGTGTCAACCTACCCCCCCTTAGAGCATGTGTCTTGGTCTCATATATAGATACCTGCAGTTCATTCACCTGCAAAATAGCATCTTGATCATGGTTCCACGAGTACACAATATGAAATGCATGCACTTGGTGCAACTGTGGTTTACAAGCATACATTCCAATTATCTCATTTAAACTGCAACTTCAATGCAAACTCTCACCTATCGACTACAGTTCTGTACCCACCACATGCCACAGAACATTTAATACAAAACTTGGTGATTTTTTTGTACCCTATTCTAAGAAGGTTTATAACCTCCTAATTGTGAACAACATAGGTGACGTAGGAAAAGAAACTAGGACCAGTCTGGCAGAGATCCTAATGACATCAGCTCCAGGATTTCTTGCAAGCTTTTAGTCTAGTGGTGCATTGTCTTAAGCAGTGTAATATTTCCTTTGCCACCAAGACTCAATCCTGGAGAGTAAAAGTTTGTTAAAAAAAAAAAGTTATTTAACTAAGAATAAATCATCTAATGTTTAAAAACATTTTCTGATTTCACAATACTTTTAAGAGAAGCAAAATAATGCATTACAATCCAGGCCCCATCAGGCATTAAACTTTTGATCTGATTTTTTTTTTCCTAAGATTGAAGTTAACTAATAGAAGGAACTTCTAATTTTTACTCAAACTCCCCTGTGCCAGTAAAACTTCTGTTCTTTTTCAGACCAATTCAACAATAGACACCTTTTCTTGCTACTGAATTCTGACAGTACACCCAGCTCTGAATAAAAAGTTATTGTGTAGCACAGGTGGATATTTCTGAGGTCAGAACATATGAACTACATACAAGGTGAGACTGGAAGAAAAAAAAAGAAAAGAAACAACAAATCAAATTTCCAAAATCCCAGCAAAACCTCAATGTGTTCTTCAGCAGGAAACTTGCTCAGAGGTCTACAAAACCTCACACAAACCCAGCAAGCACTTTGACTGTCAACTGACTAAAACTGCTGCTTCATTGGGTGGCTGAGGAAGATTTTTATCTTGTGACAGATTGTCATCTGCTGGTAAAGGAGAACAGGGTTGCTTAGAACCCTAGGATGCCACATTGCTTCACAATCATCTGAATCCCCTGTGAAAAACTGGACTTTTAGCCAAACAAAACCACAGTTATATCTGCAGTGGAAGATTTGTAGAGCAAGAAGCAAATTATCCCAAGCTGGTAGTCAACAGCACGGGAAGATGTGCTGTTAAAGCCTGCTGAAGAAGTACAGAAGAAAACAAGACATAATTTTTCAGCATATGCAGAAAGGGAAGGGGAGATTTCTGAAGTATTCTCCAAAATGTGGTGTAGTGAAAGAGGCATGAGTTTTGTCTTCATGGGTGACAACACCTTTTTAGTTTAATCCCCTTTTGCAGGAAGGGCAAACAGCCTTTTTCATCACAACAGTCCTCCTACAGTGGTAGACACCCTTGGGCAGTTCTGTGCGTGGTGCCCCGTAAGCCCCTCAGAGAATCACAGTGGTTGGAAAGGACCTCTAGGATCATCAGGTCTAACCTTCAACCCAACCACCTCTCTAACCACTAAGAACATAGGATCAAGTGCTACATCTACTTGTTTTTTAAACACCTCCAGGGATGGCAACTCCACCACCTCCCCAGGCAGCCTGTTAGACTGCCTAACCACTCAGCAAAGAATTTAAAACCTCCAACAGGTTTAACATCCTTTAGAGCAGGACAGAATGAGTTTTACAATTTCTGGATAAGGAGAAATCAATTTGTTTGCAGAATGACTCTATGGACATGTGGCACAAGCAGGAACTACTGAGGCAGGGTTTTGACTTGGGGCAGAACATCCACTGGAAAACTGCCAGATCAAAGACTATCTGGAAAGGGAGAAAAAAATAAGAGGAAAATTAAAAGAATAAGTAAAATCCAGGGAATTATAATTTCTAATAAAACAGAAAAGAAAGGCCTGATTTTGCCATAGTTTTAAAATGAAGTGACAATATAGAAAAGAGCTGCTTCTGGTTAAGTAAAGGATCAGGAGGTCCAGAGAACCTGTGAGGAAACACTCTACAGCTAATCACCTCTGGAGACAGAAAACCAGCCATGATACTGTGTTTACAAAGACATTTCCTTCATGTCCCATCTGAAAATAGAGTTTTTAGAGCAATAAACTTCCCAGAGGTAAGTGTTCTGTCTGTGCAAAGTTCTGGATGGACGAGCAAGAATGCCCCAAGAGAGCATGCAATGCAGCTGGCACCCAAACCCTTCAGTACATGGAAAGGGAGGTGATAAATCATTTAGAGCTTCAGGGATTAGGGACTCCTGCCAAACCCTCAAAAATGCTTGAAACTTGATAAGAAAGGCAGACAAATAAAAGTCAATACTACATAAGCTCTATTTCTTTAACTCAGACAACATTAATTAAAAAAACCCCAACTAGGTGTTTTATACAATTTAGCCCATGTCTCATTATTGCACAGAAACTAAAAAAACCCAACTGAATAAGACTGATTAAATCCCAAGTTTGTGCACCCAGTTATTTTAATGAAATCAGGTTTATATGTAGAAGTTGTCCTTTCTTATTTTTCTGTTGTTATGACAAGGGAAAGAGGATTCTTTTTAGATACTCCTGGCATAAGTTTTAATTCCATTAAGATAATTTTCAAAAACTGCTTTCAGAATTGAAATAAACAAGGACTCCAGTACTGGACAAAGCAGGATCAGCTTGTTTTGCTAGAACGGCTGTGGTTTGGTTTTTTTTTGTTGGGTTTTTTTTCCCCTACCAATTCTGAAGTTACATTAAGGAATATCTGAGAAAATCAGCTTAGTGCCAGCCAAATACGTTGTTCTATTGAGGAAGCAGGAACGTGCCTGTCCCCTAGCCTGTCAGCTTCTGTTAGAGCTTATACAATTCAGCATGAACTCCCTGCTTGGCACCTGTTAACACCTGGAGTCTGGGCATATAAACAAGTCCTGTTTGACTGATCTTATAACAGGTAAGCAATCTTGCAGCATTTGCTAGTCACAAATTTTCACTCTCTGGCAGGCAAAACCCCAGAAATTCAGACTGGAGCTCAGCAGTCAGAGCCTCTGAAAGAAGCTGTGAAATCCTGCTGGGACTGGCTGATGTTCTGTTTATTTTTATATGATCCCTGCAACTGTGGCAAAAGGAATTGTTGCTTAGACAAGGACAGTGGCAAGCCCAGCCACTCCCCTTGTACATCCCCAGCATCTACCACTGTTGGATTGAGGCTGTTAAGGAGCCATCCCTGCCATGTCTGCAGTGGCTTGTCCATGAATCTGTCTTGGTAAAACAGGTCGTGCTCTGAACTCCACCATTTCACTGGGCAGCAAGTTACAGAAAGTTGCTACCTGCTGTGTATTCCTCCTTTCAGCTGGTTTAAATTTGCCTTATAGCATCTCCATCAGGTGTTTCCCTGCAGTAGTACTGCAAGATTTTGTGAACAGTTTCACACTTGGTTCATCCACCACAATTCAGGATGTCCATCTGGGATGAGAAATCCCTCCCACAAAGAGTGCACACAAAGTGCAACAGAACATGCAAATGACAGGAGCTCCCTTGATCACTGCTCAAATCATGCCCAATATTAATTCTACAAGATACTTCAGCACAGGAAATTTTTATTTAAGTTTTCCTGTGTCTGGTATTATGCAGTGGAAGCTGTGAACACAATCTACTAATATTTGACCAAGATGTCAGTTCCCAAATGTTAATGCTATTGAGGATAATTTACTGAACACAAGGAAATTTCAGTTCCAAATATATATTATGTAATTCATAGTAATTATGTAATTCATAATAATTAACCTAGTATTAAAGAAAATGAAGTCTAGCACAGCTGCAGCAGCTTTCTACCAAGACTGAACTCCATGCTGCATTATGAATGACTCTCCTCTTACATGTAAAATACATATAACTTCAGTGCATGCTAAACTGCAGAGTGAAGCAACAGGATTTTTCCAGAGTACTGTTAACATGTGAACCATTTAATGTGGTACTTGCCAGCAGATCAAGCAACCTGATGGAGGGACTCATCCCACTGCTGAATGAATTGCCCCACTTCTTTGTGGAGAAACTGATGCATCTTTTCAAAATAATGATTTTCACCATCCCATAAAAGCAAAGAAAAAATGAAGACTAAACACAGTATTTTAAAAGGGGAAATTAGAATGGCAGCACAGGAAAAGCATAAAGGCATAGGAAAGGACCAAAGTGGCAAATCCTCTTCCCCAGAGTGCTGAGATCACTAGCAAAACCAAAGTGATGTTCACTTTTGCACATATGAAAATGCTGCTGTCAAGTAAAGACACCTCCTGCTTCATTAGTATCAAGCACTGTTCAGGGCTCATTAGCCTTGTGTTCCTCTTCCAGAGCTTGAAACCACAGAACATAAACATCAGTTCTATAATGTGATATTTTTATGTTTTGTTGTTTGGTTTGGGTGGTTTTTTTGTGTGTTTTTTTTTTGTTTTTTTTGTTGTTTTTTTAAATAAAAGGCACATTTTAGGTAATAACAAAGCCTTAAGTCATGACATCAAATGCATTTATAACTATCTCGATTTCCAATCCCAAACCAGCTCCAGAGGCCAGAGCAGTTACTCACAATGGTAATTTGCTCTGCTATTGAGAGATGTTGGTTTCTTTCTGCTCTTTCCACACCCACATGTATACTCCGAGGCTGACTCATTTGAGTTGACTCTGCACTGGTCGAGTGACCACATATCTGTATTCCATTTAATCTAATAAAAGAACAAATTCCTTTGATTTCCTTCAACATCCCCTTCCTTAGAGAAGCACACTTCAAGCAGCCAAGACACTAAAGCAAAGGTCTGTTTAGCCTCAGGAAAGTGCATACAATACCTGCCTGCCTCCCAACTTGCTCAAGCTTGTGCTGTTTTCCTCTGTGGTCATGAAATAAAATTAAAGATCAATTTAACCACCTGGAAGAAACAAGCCTATAAATAAGTAGTCATAAAATGTAGAAGACAAGACAGGAAGAAACAAAAAAATAACAAACAAGAATAGAGGCTGAAAATTCAATTCCAGAACTAACTAAAGAAAGTGCAAATTTACTATTGAATAGTTCTGGGAAATAAAGTAATTTTCCAGGAAGCACTTGTCAGTCACACATGTGCCCTGAAAAATTTGCACATTTGTCTTAGGCTATGGTTTGTTCACTTCAGTGGAAACTAGCAGTCCCTGCCCTAAGGAATTTACAGTCTATGAGTGTGCTCACATTGCTGCCATAGGTGTGACACTTTCTGTATAGAATTCTAAACAAACAATATTTTGTTAGTTGACACTCACATAAATAATTAACCATTCTCCAAGAACTCCTGAATGAGGATAACATGGCCCAGTAAATCATAGGACAAACTCCTTATTTTCCAAACCATTTGCAACTGCTGGAAGATGTTCTTATTCAACCTGTTCTAATTCATATTGTTAAAATATCATCAAAAAGGTACAAAAGAATTGATCTGTAACTCAGACATTTCAGGGGAAAGTGCTGAATGGTGTATGCTTCAGTAATTTTTTTCATGGTATTTTTTTAAGGAAATATACATTACCACACTAAAAGCATGGCTTCATTAAGTCTGTAACAAAGTTCCTACCAACTTCACTAGAACCAGGACTCATTCTCACAAAAGCAGCATAAGATTCTTTCCCAAAATTCAAGTTTTCCTAAACACTGATGACTAAGAAAGACAGAAAAGCAACTCATTGCTGCATATATATATATATAGTGGAACCCAAAGGCACCTACATGCATCTCCTTCAGGACAGCAATTACAGTCTTATGATTAAGCAATATGTTCAAAGGGTGAGGAAGAGGGAAATCATAATATTACTCAATTCTTTTGCAGAGCAATTTCTTTTCTCTGGTTCTCAATGTTTGTTTTAGAGATTTAATATCAGATATTCCAACCTGCAGTTCTGATGCTTCTTGAGCTTCATGGATAACTTATTAACCTGCTAGATAGAATTTTTTTTAACCTCAAATAAAAAACTGGATTGTCTGATTTCTGGGTTGGCTCACTGCCTGTATTCCAAGGCAAGCTAAACTTGCATGCAGAGACCTTGAAGTGTCTACTCATTTTGGGTGGGGAATTCTCTTCAGAGTACATATCCCAAGGGGTAAACATTTGTTGCTGTTTTTACTGCTTGCTGAGCGAGTTTTCTTCATTGCTAATTTGCAACATGACAAAAAACTAAAGAGGAACTCAGAGTAAGAAGGACCACTACAGGAACAACTTCTGTCTCTTTCCTTAGGGCAATAAAGTGTCTTGATTGTTCACTGAACACTGAGGCTGTAAAGCATCAAGATTTTATGTGTTAGATGCTTTGCTGATTCAAAAGAAGCTTTTAATGTCGCTTTCAAGTGACATAAAAAACTCTTCTGTTACAATGACACTTATTTTTAACCAGAAAGAAATCAGAATTTTCTCCAAAGCACTTTTTATTTTTGAGGAGAGGAAAGGGGTGTGGAGAGGGGGAAAAAATAATAAAAGTCTGAAACTTTCCTTCTTCTTAAAGGGAATCCATACCCCTAGGTAGGTGGCCCTGTGTGATTGCAGTAAGAGAATTTATTAGTGTTCCTTCAGGGATCTGGCAAACACACACACACACACACACACACACACACACACCAGATGACCTGCTTCTGCAAAGGTTGTCATAATTCTCTAAGAGAGGAAAAAACAAATAACCTAGAAATTTTAAGTGCACTAGAAAAAAAAAAGTTTCTATGAGGTTCTCATCCCATCACTTAAGAGTTTTTCTGTTGGTCACAAACAAGAAGAAAAAGGAAATATAAAGCACAGCACCCTCTGCAATTTAGTTTAGGTAATTTAGATAATCCTGATTCCAGATGACTCCTTCCATACCAGGCTCCAAGTCAGCACAAATACAACCTTAGACGACAGCATTCAGCTTTAAGAAGAGTCAGGAAAGTCATAGAGTGTATCACCAAACCCTTCTTTGCTGCAGGTGGGGGAAAGGACCTCAAAATAAGGTACCATTGGTAAATGAACAAGGGAAAAATCTATACACAATAGAAAGAAGGCAAATCTTTCTGTCTAGTACAGAAAACAGCAAAGCCATCTTTTTGATTAGGGGATGAACTTTCACTTCTGGTTGTTGGCTCTGAACAACTCTTTCAACATGAAATTCTATAAATAAAGGCATAGTTATCAAATTATTCACCCATCAACAATGCCAATTTGTTATCAAACCACCATGTCTACATATTGTCATATTTGAAGCCCCAAAAGTCTGTTTTATTCAGCCACCAAACAACTTCATCTCTACACAAAACATTGGTCTGCCTCTCATTTTTTTACATTTTTTCCTTACACACTTCAACCCTCCACCAGCCCCGAGGTATCCTGCTAACTGTCCATCTGCACAGGAGCTGCAGGCTTTATAAGGCTGCTGAAAGAGAGGTGTATCCCTGACACGGGGCAAAGCTGATCCCCAAATGCTGATTCTTCTACCTGTGCAAAGCTGCACCTTAACAAAATCATCTGAAGACAGAATTTACATTGCTTAAAACAGAAGAGTCTTGGGTAATGTAATTCTTTCATTTCTTCAACTGTCTGTCTATATTTATGAAAGCAGAGGTGAGACTGAGGAGGGGAAGGGGAACTTCAAAGCTCCAAGCCATAGTTCTCTCTGAGATTTTTGCAAACACCACCTGAGGAAATATGTCAAGTGGTGGGTGTTATGCAGTGATTTTTCATTAATTTTAATTACTGTCATTCTATAGGATAGTGAGCATCCTCAGCCCTTCGCCTTCAAATTGCACTAGGATTTATGCCAAATTTCTTCTTCTTTGGTACCCTCGAGCAGTATTTAGTAATGGAAGCGCTTTAACATGTTTAAATAAGAAGCATAAATGCCAAACACTTCTGAATGAGAAAGAACCTGTATCTTAAATGGCATATGAAGTCTTTATTCATAATTCTATAAACTAAAAACCTGGACTATTTGGGATCAAATAAAAGGCTTGATCAGGCTTGAGAATAGAGTAGATGGAAGATCTCCATTTAAGGAAAAGCAAAACAAAACACCAAGCAAGTTTAACTTCTCAAAACCATTAATAGTGCATACTGGGAGGTGGAAGGAGAGCAAGAGAGAAAAGCTCAAAATCAATTGCCTTGATGGTAGCTTATTATTTTGCTTTAGAAGAATAAAGTATTGTCTGTATCAAATTTACAATACAGGTGACAATCATCATGATACTCTTAGCTTCCTTGAGCCATGGTGATTCCAGATTCTATTCTCTTCTCACATTCTCCATCAATCATATAAGAACTGCTTTTCCTCTTTGTCACACTGCTTATTTTCAGATCAATTAGTCTGATGGGGCAGAAGTCACCTGCTTGTACAGAGCACTCACAGTGACCTGTGTTTTAGCTAGCCAGACATGAATCACAGCCAGTCCTGAAGTAGCACAGCCACATGCTCTTGCTCATGGTTTTGAGCCCAAGTTAGATGCCTAACCTGTAGAAGGCAAGCAATAAAAAAAAAAAAACCAAAACCAAAACCCTCATGATAGCTGTGATGTATTTAACAAATCATAGACTTTCTTTTCCAAAAAAAGCATTTGGGAAGATTCACTTGAATAAGACTTTCATGCAGATTTGTTGCATCAAACATTGCAAAATTAATCCTCAACACAAAGCACAAGTCAGTTGTTTACCAGACCCTGGGCTTTCACAACTTTTGCTTAACATTTCCACAAAAAAGCCTCCTGAATAGATCACTCTCCATCTGAAGAGAAAGGTTTGATTTGGGAGTGGGGGGCATTTCTGTGTAAGTGTTTTGGGTTTGTGTGTATCCCATCCCTGCAACTGCAACATTCTCCCTCCATCATCACAGACCAAAGGAAGTCTGTAGTTACACAGTCTCCTTGTGGTACAATTTTTCCAAAATAATTCAAAATCTAAGGGGAAAAAAAAAAAAAAAAGTGAAATTTTGGGAGAAAATTTGTAAGGAAGACTATTTAGAGACCTAAATCTGACAGAGATATATCCAAGGCTGAGATACGAGTAAGCTACAGAAATACCCTTCAATATTAAGGATGAAGATATTAGAAGTGATTTTCTCATTCACACTCCAAGATGTTTTTCACTTATAAAACATGTCTATTTGTCTTGAAACTAAATTAATCTATTTTAAATTAATTAACTAGAACTGTAGGGTGGAAGGAGGCAGTAAGTGAACAACACCAATGTGATGGATACAGTGTCCTTCCTCCTCACAGTGCAATTACTACTTTAAATCACCTGAAATGGATTTGGCATGAAACCTCCTTCAGTTTCTGCCCGACTTAGAACTATGATTTTAAGCCAAACTGTACTACATGGGTCTGTCACAGCTACCAGGCTGTATACCTTGCAGCAAGGTCCTGGCTGTATGTCTTTGAAGATGGGAGATGACAAGTTGATGAAGATAGTTAATGGACAGCACAGAAAGTCAACCTGCAACAAAACAGTGATCTGGGAAAAGAGATTCATGCTTTCATACAGTGAAGAGCTTTTCCTTCAGGTATTTAAATTGAAATCTGAATTGAATTTCTATCTTTAAACTGAAATCTCATCTAAATACAGAAATTATATTGCTTGGAAAAAAACCCACAAAACAAACACACACAACTCGCACCACCCCCACAAGAAGTTTCAACACTAAATTTATTATTCATTTTTCTGGAGTAAAAAAGAAAAAATAATAAACCAAAACAGACACACACACACACAAAAAACCGAACCAAACCAAACCAAAACCACAAATAGAGTGGAAAATGAGTTTAAATTAATTTTTTGAGATAAAAGATCTATGTTAGGGAGGTTAATTATTCATTTGAAAAGAACCCCAACAGATAACTTTTTTTTTTTTTAAGAACAGAAACTGCAGCAGTTTAACTTAAAAACTTCTGAATTATTCTTTTTTCAACCCACATAAAGGTTTTCTGATATCAGTTTTTGACTGAAATATTTACTTGAAACTATTGTATCTGTATTGATGCAATGTGTGCTGAAGTGTCTCTTAGGAATTCATTTCATTCTGGTCACACCAGAATTTCAGCTTTGTTATGTCTCATTGTGGTCTTCAAGCCTGAAGTATTTTTAACACTAATGAGAAGGGAGATAATAGTATGATCCAGAAGGGGAAATTCTTACAGACATAGCCACAGAACAAAAGAGATTCATAAAGATGTTGAGTGGCATGTGATAGCAACGTATATGAGACCTTAGATACAAAACAACAAAGCCTGCCTTATAAAGAAATGGATCAAGACGACTTCAGGGAATACAGGAAGAACAACCTCTGTGATTTGATAATGCAGAGATTAATTTTCTGTAGGGAGGGGATAGTTCACTATGCAAGTATTTCATCTGAGTACATGATAGCCAGTGTGAGATTAAACTGGATGAGCTGGACCTGAAATGGTTCTGCATTCTCTTAATTATGACAAAGGTAACACAGAAGCATGGAGAACATCATTACCTTCCCCTGCTCCCATGCTGCACTCTTTTGTAATAGTTTCCATGTGGATCCATAGATAAAATGTTAACATGAATCCTTCCTATTCACCTTACCAACAGTCTAAATCCTTGCCCTAACGAGGAGCAAGAAACACTTTTTATACCAAGCTGTGGTGTTTGTTTACCTTTGCATGACATATTAGAGCCCAGCCTCCAAGAAACAGAAGAAGGTCAGTCCTTGAGTGGTGTTCTCTGCAGTTGTTTGGCACTGAGAATTGGCCGTGTGACGAGACGCATCTTTCAGCATCAGCAGATTTAGAGAATACATGCTCTGCTTTGAAATAGGAAAATTGATCCTGCAGGGCTGTTTACTTCATCAACACACCTTCAGGTTCTATCAGGGCAGCTGCATGTTGCATAATTGCTCTTACTTTCTCAACTGAACAGCAGCAAAATTTGTAGCAGGCAAAGGTATAATCATAGGGAGTTGTACAGCCAATTTTCACAGTTTATATTTAAAAAAAAAAAAAAAAAGGCTAATTAGAAAGATCTATTCTGGAGTTTACCTGCTCTCTTCATTCATTACATACCCTCTGAACTGACATTAACTTTGGAAAGGTATCTAATTTGAGCACACGTGATAACCAGGTACATAAATAGACTTTTGTCTTCAGCTTTCATGCCAACACTCAGATTAATAATTATTCAGAAATAGTTTTCCCCAGTATTTTGTGGAAGTTAGATTTGTCTGCACAGTTTGGGCACGATAGAACTAAGCAGTCTGAGCAGTAGTATGTTGCCCTTGAAAATTTTTTTTATCCATCCCTTCCTCCCAGCTCAGTTGAGAATTCACAGCTGTTCAGGAAAAAAAAAGGGTCTCTTCTCCCACTGAAGGCAGCTTTGGGTTGAGTTTGTGACTCTGCAGTTAAGCCAGTGACTACACAGTTATGACCAGGCAGCAGTGGCATCAAGCAAGGATGAAAAACCATGTCAGCCCTCATTAGACAAGTGTCAGAAGACTGCAGATCACCTGAGCTGAAGCAAAGCAACACATGACACCACAGGAGAGAAAGCATTTCCAAAAAGCTTATACCTTTAATAAGGACTTAAGTTTGAAGAAAAAAAAAAAAAAAGAAAAAGTGACAGTTTGGAGGCTACTCTGCATTCAAGAGCACAGGTTTTAAAGGCAAAATTAAGCATTACCATCCCCCTTTGTGGCTAAGCAATTCCATAAAGCACAGATGTAGAAAGATTTCTCTGTAGTCACCTTACTGACTCATGGCAGGCTTTGACATGAGTGTCACAATTTAATACAGGATGACTCGACATGACTTGATACAGCCCCCAATGGTAGACATTTCATAGATGTTTATACAGGTTTCTTTTCCTGAGCTCTTAAAATATTTTTTTTTTACATGATTCATTAGCATTATTTAATCTGTGTCCACACCTTGAAAGTCAGACTGTCCTGTTAACTATGTTCTACATCTTTGACCTAAATGGAGATGATCCTCTATTCCCTGCTATCTACAAACCAATCCTTCCCTCTGCCACTAGTTAGTCTCCTTTTTTGCAAGCAAAAGTCAAAGCTAACACCACAGCAGTCACTCTGCTAGGAATGCTTCCTTTGCATGAAGTGCTACATTTTCACAGTATGATTAAAGCAAGATTCAACTTTTTGCTCTTTCAGCCTGCCCATTACCACTTACATTTCTTTGCCATGTTTTGTACTGCATTGATCCATACAGACTGAAAGCTAGTAGGATCTAGGAAAATAAATGCAATATCATAATGAAGTTAATTTCTTCTATACATTCTCCAAAGTGCTACATAGAAGGTGAAATTCCTTGTTTAGACGACTTATTCCCTCTCACTTTTTGACTCACATAATACATATAATTCCTTGACCTGATCTCATCCAGCTGTTCTTTTAAAACCCACTGTGGTAAACTACAGCACTCAGCAGTGGTGTTGCTCCAAAAAAGCACCCTGATCTTCATGTGTGTACAAGCTTATGCTACATTTTCTGTACCCATAAGATAAAAGTTTTAGGAAAAGAAAAAAAATCAGACTATTACTCTGGACCAAGAATATAAGCCTCATTTTTTTGCATCTTTCCTTTTGCCACTTCCTTCCTCATGAAAATATTTAAAAATGCCTGAAACAAAACAACAACAAAATCCCAAACTTTGAAGAGATGAAAACAAACAGATCTCCTCATACTGCCACATTCCAAGCTCAGTGCTATGATCCAGTTCATCAGTCTCAGAACTGGGTCAGTGTCTGACTTCAGGTGCATCCCTAAATGTACATTGATAAGATGCTGCTTAAATATTAAAATAACGAGCCAGTTTAACTTTGAGCATAACATAATGGTGGAGCACATACAGTGCGTGCCAGAATGAACGTATGGATGAATAAGGATGCTTAAGGGTATGCAACAGTAAACAGATATTTCTTATGTGACTGATCAGAGTGAAAACTATATTCCAGTTTATTACATAGCCTGGAGACATAAAATTGGATAGTAATTGTTTGAACTAGATTCAGCAATACCTACCACAATCCAATAATGAAAGAGACTTGTGTTGTCTTGCACTTTTGGATTAAGATTGTTGAATATATTGTATTTATAGAACAGCAATAAGGATCATTTACATTGCTCATGAAACACAAGACACAGAAGCTTAAACAGGTAGAACAACTAGCCTGGCTAGTAAAGAGCCTCAACATGAAAAAATCTAGGACTAAAATTAGTCTTCTGCATGGTGCAAGAGAAAACTGTTCAGTCCACCTCAAGGCTATTCTGAGCCCATGAAGAGCCCACACTAGTTCCAGTGGATTTTACTTAAGACTATATTAAGGTTAAATAATAAAATTACCAAATTATACTCTCGAAAATATATAATTTTTTATTTTCTTTTTTTTTAAGCTGTGCCTGCTTTCCATTGAAAGTCTTTTAAAATAACAAATATTTCATAAATTTGTATAACATGTATAAGAACCAGATTTTTTTTTAAAAAAAAGTACACATCTCCAACTTGTAAAAGGTTTTGGGAATAACTGTAGGAAATCTGTACGACCTTAAACATCTAGCAAGAATGTATACATTGATTGATAAACTTCTTCAGGAGTAACTGATGCAGAACAGCACCTGATGAAGTCTGGCTTCACAGTCTGCTATTAACACCAAAGCACAAGCACGTAAGCCTGAGTACCAACACACATCAGCTTTATTATTGTGAGAAAGCAGAACATGCATTTATCATGGGCTGCATTGACACATCAAAGTGCTGCTTATGTGCCACCGTAGGGTTACCCAAAACTTAATTGCTCCATGGTTGTCTGACATCAATGCTGCAAAAAAGTTGCAGACGGACCCCCGTTCATTCAAAGGAAAGGACTTAGTGTTTTACATTAAAGATGAGGCAGCTGAAGCGGAAAGAAGATAGCAAGAAAGCAGTACCAGGGAAACAATCAT
>JAOEGS010002436.1:47181-74659 GCA_025447755.1 Corythornis vintsioides
CCTCTTCAACTGAGGAAAGAACTTCCTCCCTCCAGACTTCATCTGTGGTCTTGGAGACCTGGGACTCCTGGTAGTTGGTCTTAGAAGTAAAGACCGAGGCAAAGGTGGCATTCAGTAACTCAGCCTTCTCTCGGTCCTCGGTCACCAGGGCACCCACTTCATCCAGAAGCGGGCCCACACTGCCTTTAGGCTTCTTTTTGCCTCCAACATACTTGTAGAAGCTTTTCTTGTCCTTGACCTCCCTTGCCAGCTTAATTTCAAGGGAGGCCTTAGCTTTCCTTGTTGCATCCCCACATCCTTTGACAACCTCCCTGTATTATTCCCAAGTGGACTGTCCCTCCTTCCATGTTCTATATATTTCCCTCTTCTGCTTAAGTTTGTCCAATAACTCCCTGCTCAACCATGCAGGTCTTCTAACTCTCTTACTAAATTTCCTGCACTTTGGGATACACTGATCCTGAGCCTGGAGGATATGACGTTTGAATATTAGCCAGCTTGCTTGAGCCCCCTTGCCCTCCAGAGCCCTGTCCCATGGGACTTTTCCAAACAGTTCCCTGAGAAGATCAAGGTTGGCCTTTCTGAAGTCCAGGGTAGCAATTCTTGGGGTCCTGTGCCTACTGCCTGTCATTCTAAACTCCACCATGTTGTGGTCCCTACAGCCAAGGGTGCCTCCTACCTTCACACCCTCAACCAGTCCCTCTTTTGTTTGTCAGTACAAAATTCTGGCATCCGTAAATGTACCAGCTCTGACATTTACAAGCAATGCCTAACATTTGAGTGAGACAATTTTTGGAAGAAGTATTGCTAGGCATTAATAAGCATGGTTATTTTATAAAGGAAAAGATGCATTCAAATCTATAATTTAATTGTCACTTATACATAGCTTGTGACAGGGTGTGAGCTGTGGAGTAAAATTCTATGAGGGGAGGTGAATAACAGGGATAATAACAACAGGATATGGAGTATATCTGGACGTTCTCCTTTCACAATATCATACCTGAGCAGTACTGTGTTGCATATCATTCTCCCACAACACAACTCAGCACTGCACCTGAGTCATAGCACCCTGATCCGGTTTTATAGCTATTGAGATGGAGCAGGAGCTTACACTACTCTCTGTAATATGCCTATTGTGGTTGTAAATACCCAATAAAACGCTTGAAGAAAGTCTTATTACTTTATGCATATCATCTGTGTAAACCACATAAATTACATCTCTTTCCAAAATTCAGTTAAACCACAAGATTAATTAGACAAGGCTCAATTATCCAAAGCTTCATTATCTAGTGCCATTTTAAGTGAAGTTCAAGACTGACACCAATGAAGTCCTTGACAGGATTAATACAGTAGCAGTCATACAGTTTGGCTCTGTTTTCATGGTCATGAAAATGGGATAAATGGGGCTAGCATGACTGATAATAAAAATGTACTTGAAATATATTTTTGGTTTCTGATTACATGTTATTTAGTCTTTCTGTATATTTTTTGAGAAATCCATTATTATCCATATACTTTTTTTGCAGTTGTCAAGGAATGTTTTACAAAACTTTTCTGAATTTGTTTATAAGACCTTCTAATGCCTCAGAATGACATTGTCTATTCTGTCAAAAAGCTACTTTTTTTTCATTTGCTGATGGCACATTTACCAGATATTTCCTTCTTTCTGGAAACCACTGCACTGGTGTAGGGCAGAAAAACAGCAGTTGTTTTACTATGGAGTCAAAGGTATAAATATGATCTTTGCAATAAACTGGTCCAGAAAGTGATACCCATACAAATCCAATGTTTATGGTTGCCAGTACACCCCCTTTGTTGTGTTAGTTCTTTGCATCAAGATAGTTTAATTTACCACCACACATTTAATCCTTATCAACATAATCTCCCCGAGTTTAACAATACAAGGTTACATTTCCAGCTGCTATGATTCTACTATATTTTATAGCACAATTAGAAGTCTTTGGTTTTTTTGAAGTGAAAATTCTTCAAGTTTGGAAGGTATTTCTCCTCTTTAATGGAGGAAAATAAAGCAATGGGTATATTGCAAAATACATGGTTTGGGCTATTTTCTCACAAGAAAATGTGTCACTCAGAACACAACTCTGGTAACACATTCAGGAAAGATGGCTATCTTACTAAGTTCAGGACACAGACAAAAAGTCTCCAAAAAAATGACTTGTTCATTTGCATTGAGGATGGTTAAGTACTTCTGTGGTAATATCCACCCAACTTTCTCCACATTATTAGATCATAAAGAAATTGGGAAGAACAAGAAAACCTCAGCAATTAGAATTTGCTAATAGCTTGAAAATGACCTCATCAACTTGTATGCTTCAGCAGCATCACCAGGAGAAGCAGGTCTTGTAGTGAAGGGAGAGCAGCTGAAACCAGAAGATCACTACAACCTGGTGCATGACCTTACATGCAAATTAGCTAGAGAAGCTGCTGTCTGAAATCTCTGAAGTCAACCTCCTACAAGTATCCTTAGGATTTAACAATGTCACGTAATTTTCAAAAAGCAGGAAATACATTTCTATTTTCTATTTGCAGGAGTTGAATATAGTCATCTCTACTTAGTGAAAAATGGATGGAAAACAGTGCATTGAAATGTCATTTCTGAACTAACTTTCTCCTGTGAGACTCTCATCCAGAGTAACTGTGCTTTTTTTTTTTTTTTCCCTATTTCCTTTGCTATCTCTTAATCTCAAACAATGCGTCAAATTTATGAGGCGGAACAGAACTGTGTTGTTTGTACCAGTGCTTGAGAGCAGTATCCACCTCAGACCTCACTTAATAGTCATAACAGTTGGTAAGAGACCTCAAAGGGAAAACACCCTTTAGATTGCAGTGGTGGCTCTGGAGAGGCTGAGGGGCAGATGAAGAAGGCTGAGAAGGAAACACATTGAAGAAGATAAGCTATGAAAAAGACGTTCCCATTCCTTTAGCACATTATGATTTGCAATCATATCTCACTACATTTCTGGGAAGCTAAAGAGCTACACACCCTGTTATAAATATGGACTTGAAACTCCCAGTGACAGTTCATCAGAAGACATTTGTCAATATAAGCAGGAGCCTTTCCCAAGGACAAGGGAAGCTGGACCCTAGTACAAAAGAATGGCTGCAAATTGGACAGAGTTCTAGGATACAGAAGTCTGCTGCCATTCCACTACATTAAACAGCTCTTTAGGAACATAATTCCTAGCATTCTGATTTCCCCCTGTTAAGCCTGTTCTGTTATCAAGGAAGGAAAATATATACCAACTTCTTTTGTTTGTTCTGGCTCTTGCACTTCCATACCAGTGCCTGTCTCCCAAGTTAAACACACTGCTCCTCCCTGCCCAACAATGCTCTGTTGCCACCTTTTCAGTTGCTGCTGGCATTTGTGCTAAAATAATGCTTGTGTTAATCACTCTCTGAACAAAGCACAGGCAATGCTCTGACACCCATACCTAGTTTTTAAACAGACAACCTCCCACCAGGTCTGGGAACAGGTGGATTTCCAGCAGAGTTGTTCCAATGGCAACAGGAGAGAAACACCCTTGATTTGCCCTGGTAGCCCAGGGAAGGAGAAGTGAAGCTGATACCAGCAGTATTCTACTAGAGCAAGGACTGGATAACCAGAAGCCCCTGTCAGGCATCAGCACAAAACCACCTCCCACAGCCCAGATGAGGGTATTTTCTGTTGTAAGGTAGGAAGTGGGTAAATAGAACAGAGAAAGGGGTGGGATCCAACTGCTTGGCACTCAGTTGTGGCTCTCTGTCTTAAAGAAAATTTTGCTTCCATTCAGCTTCTCTGTAAACCCAGTACAGTGATATTCACCTCTGTTTGTGTCAAAGTCAGGGGTATAGTTTCATAATGTTAATAAACTGGAATTTTCACAAGAGTGAAGTCAGTTACATTATTCCATTTACATCTGTCTGTGAAGGGAGATACGGGGAAAAAAAAAAAAATTGTTAATCAAGTGCTAATCTTGCTGCTAATTATTTTAACTGCTTACATTTGGAATTTCTGTATGTGTTTCTTTTACTTTCCTTCTTTAAATGGGAGTAAAACGTACAAAAGGGCAGGTTTTTCCTCCTTTCTAGTCCTACTCCACCTATTTATTGGGCCATACTACATGCCTATGAGTTTCATAATGGGAATTGGAAATGGAAATAAAGAAAAGGAAATTGCTACAAATGAAGCAATTTCCTGGGTGTAAACAGTGCTTGTAATTTTGAACAACAGATTTACACAAAAACATATTTTGCTCTGTCAAACAAATGTGGTGATTTGTGGTTAGACTGTATTTTGCTGAGAACATTAACTAATAACCTCATAAGGATTGTTGATGACATATAAGGCTGAACACTGAAATCCTAATTTGGGCAAAACTCCAGAACTTTTATGATATTTTTGTCTAAGAAATTACACTGGGATTTGGTCTTGGCAGGTTCCAACCCTGATGGATAACAATACACCCTGGACTAACTTCTGAAAAAATTGGTAAGTTGCTTTCAAGATTAAACTGAAAATGGAGGAGCTAAATCCCATTGAGTTACACCAAAAATAAAACTTAGTGTATTGGTTTATGACACCATTTAGATCCCTAAGCGTGTGCACTATATTTCCTAGGATATCAAATGCACAACATGGATAAGCACCGGGCACCTGCCTTATCTGGCTTCTATAGAAGTCTCACTCTGGCTGCATCCACTTTTAAAGGAGCCTCATTCTGGTCTTCAAGCCACAGGCACCTTCTTGCTGCAGCAGTGCCCTCTAAGAGCTCCTATTCCTGTGGAAGCATCAGAAAGCATTGAAGAATTCTGCATTCTGGTGAGTGGCATGTCATACATGCCATTCACTGTGTCTCTAGTTACCCAAGTCCCTTTGAAAATCCATTCCCCAGTTTTTTCAGAAATAGCAAGTTAAGCTTAATTTAAATCTCTTTAATTATTTCCCTCCTGTTTATTTCAGCACTGAGAGATAGATGTTGAGAGTTGGTCTTCATATCTTCAAGTGGTTCTGAATGCAAAAGATTCAGTTAATTTGTCTAAACTAAAAGGAATTGCTTGAAAATGCTGGATGAACTAATGCTTTCTGAACACCTTAGTAGATAAACCTCTCGACTAGCCTACAGACAGGTGTGTTGACAGTTACATTGGTTGAACAGTTAGGGATAATTTCAGCCTTTTAGGAAGTTCTCTTAAGCTACCCTGGCTTCCAAGAAGAATGAATTTGGTGTTGTATCATTTTTGCATATTCTACAACCAAAAAGAGGAGTATTATATTTGCAAACACCGTCTCCTGACAGTATGCATAGTTCTTTTGGAAATCCTTTGAAGATTTGGGATCAAATTAAAAGATATTAAATTCCATTTTAGCCTTTGCTCTTCTAAATCCTGTGTCCTGGTAGCAACGTACTTCTTACAGGCAGAAAACAGCAATGTCAAAATCCATCAGAGAACACATCTACTGCAATGTGTGAAAAGAATCCCGCCACCACAGATTAATATATCACTAAGGCATAGCATCTGGTTATTTGTCTATCATAGCAGCAAAAGTAAATCATACTTCAGCAATCCTGGATGTACTAGAGGTTACAAAATAATTCATCCAAGAATAATCAACCTCTGGAAATCATTGACAGCTGCTATAACTGAACACAATGCCCCAGCAATTAGTTGTGCATCATTGCTTTCAAATTGCACAACGCTGACTGCGGTGGGAGTGGTGAACATTTGTTAAACTGGGTTTTATATGAAATAAGAGATCACCTGGAGGAGGAATATTACTGGAATTTACTTTTCAGGTCATATCTGGGAATTCAGTTGTAGAATGTCTCCACTTGGCTTTCACAACTAATGATGTCATAGATCAAAGACACTGGGTATCTTAGAAAGTCCTGCCAGAGAGATACAATGAATAATTCAACATTTGCAGACCAGCTCCTACTCTTATTTGAACAGGGATTCATCAGAACTGACTCCACTGAAACCACCACCAAAAAAAAAAATTAATAAATTATTCTGGTGTGAAAGATATCAGAATGAGAGAAACACCTCTGAGATAATGAGACTGTACCCATGGTTTTACTACTTTCACCATGGGTTTCAGGTCCAGATACAGTCTGGACAGGTTAAATGAAATGGAATCATAAAGGTCTTTTCCAACGAAGATGATTCTAAGATCATCAAGTCCAACCATTAATCCTACTCTACCAAGTCCACTAAGCCACATCCCCAAGCACCATATCCATATGGCTTTTAAACACATCCAGGAATGGTGACTGACCACCTCCCTGGGCAGCCTGTTCCATTGCCAGACAGGTTTCCATCCACTCAACCCCAAGACTTTAGTGTTGTCTGGGTTTGTTGTGGCCTAAGTGCAGGACTCAACACTTGGCACCTTTGAAGCACATACTGTTGACCTTGGCCCATTGTCCAAGTCTGTCCAAGTCCCTTTGTTGAGCCTCCCTACCCCCAACACTCCCATTCAACTTGGTGTTGACTGCAAACTTACTCAGGATGCATTCTATCTCCTCACCAAAGGTAAAAGTTATTAAACAGAAGTGGTCCCAATACAGAGCCCTGAGGAATGTCACTTGTAACTGTCCACCACCTGGATTTAACTCCATTTGTCACCACTACTGTCACTTTCATTAATTTGTAGGCATTCATACATCTCCTTAGTATAGAGGGACACCCCACTACCTTCATCTTCCTCACCTATCCCTTGTGAATATATGGTAGCCATTGATTACAGCACTCCAACTGCACTTGGATCACCACGTACCTTATGAGCACACCACCCCAGAAGCACCTGCAAGCTACTTCCAGGCTCCTCTCTAGAAACCCCAGTTTCATCCCCATTCCTCTTCAAATCTTATGTAAAGCTCTTTCAATTAACCCTGATAATTCTTGTCCCAAGGACCGTTTGCCCCTTTGGGAGGGAAATAGCTTTAGGTCTACCTTCTGCAGTCCATGAATAGAGAGAGGCACTTTGAGAGAGGAGAGGGATGCAACCTATACAGAAGATCAAGTCATCTAAACTCCTAACTCAAAAATCTCATTGAAACAGTTTATGACAGACCAGATGAATTCACCACACACAGAATAAAAACAAAACCAGACCTGAACAGTAAAGAATTGTCTGCATTTGGATGTAGAACAACTGAGAGCACTTTTTTTTCTTAACATTTTGCAATAACAAAGGAAACAAGCCTGCTAGCATTTTGTAATAGGCTTCTATGGACTACTAGAAAAAAAAACCCAAACAATAAATAAACCCACAAAGAAGTGGGTATTAAAGGCCCAGGTACAGTCTCAAAATCTATAGCTGCATTGTACCAATCATTGCCATTTGGCACTCTCCAAATAGTGTTCATAAACTCCATTCTCAGGTGCACTTGTCAGGTCTTTACTAGCAAACCCATGAACTACTGTGTTCTCCGACTACATTTGGCTTCAGTCCCATAGGAAGGTTTCCAGATGATGCCCTTTCCATGCTTTCTCAGATTTGTATCATGAATTTACTGTAGAAAGGACAACAGAGACAGTGGAACCTGAAGGACCATTAGATGGAAACCCTCTCTAGCAAGGTTCCTTGATTTTTTTTTCATTTCTTAGTTATTGCTTTTTTTCTGTTTTATTTTGGGGGGTGGGTATGATAGGTTGTTTGTTTGGGTTTTTTTTCCACACAACTCCTCATGTTTGCATGGTCATATGCAAAAACTAAATAATTCATAATAAATCTATTCAGTGTTTGTGTTCATTTTACAGTGAAAAGCTTACATTAATAAAGGAAGTAGACACAGAGGTGAATGCTGCCATTTTGGACAACAGAAGAGATCCTATCAGGGCATGATAGATCAAACTACCTTGATTAATTATTTTCTATTATAAAATTGGAAGTCTCTTGGAAATATGTTTACACAAGTTAGTCAAACCTGGATATTGCAGGTTTGTAACACGACTCAAATGAAAATGATTACAATAATTCCCTCCCCCACTATTAAGACAAAACACAGACAAAATTATTAGAAATGTCAAATGGCAGTATGTACTGTTCAAACCTTTCAGTACTCAGCACTTGGATTTCTGACTACAGTAAAATGAATAGGAGCACCAATTATAGCAGACAATAATCTAAAGGAATACAAAATGGCCAAAATTAACTCCAAGTAGGAAATGACCATCAGAGTAATTACAACAACAAAATGAGGAAGTCTGAGAAGAACAGCTCTTTCCATATGACCAGTAAGGAATAAAAAAGTATCATGTCATGCAGAACATGAAACATGGTAGGAGACACTCTTTTCTGGCCAAAAAACCAAAACCACCAACAAAAAAACCCTATATCACAAGTTCTCTGTTACAGTATATCACTATGGACAGTGTTATTGGTAGCTCATGGGTGCATCCAGGATCAAAAAGCAGTCTTAAGGTGCATTATATTATACTGCTTGCTCTGCTTCTGTGCCATGATATGCAAAGACTGCCTTATGACAAACTTACAATGGAACTTAAACAAGAATTGATATCTTCATAAAAATACAAAGCTCGATACAAAACCAGCTTCTATGCAACAGCTGAGAAAGAAAAAAATAAAGTACATGGTTTCTTTCCCAGCCTCAAGTGATTTGTGACTCAAGGCTTCCTCTACACTGAGTTTCTCTCTAACTTTAACAGACTCCTCCTATTGTTGTGTTCACTTCTTCTATCCTACTACTCCTAGAGACAGTCTCCCCATTTTTGAAGCCTCCAGATGATTTCTGTCTTTGACATTAAGTCCTCCATTTAAACACTTTTCTTCCTGGACATTGTCTAAAAATGCTTTACTGTAACCTCTGCAGCCACATTGAAATGTTTCTCTTCCTCGGTCTGCTGTTTTGTATGAGTGGACAATTCTTATTTTCACAGAAAACTCTTCATCTGTTTCTATATTCCTTTATCCTACTGTGCAGGAGCTATTCCATTGACACTACACAAGTGTGTAATACATCTAGGCAAGCTAATAGAAAAGCATGACATTACAGCACACCCTTCAGTAAAAGCAGTAATAAGGAGCAATAATTACTATTAACATTCACAATTAGAATGTACCAGCCTGGTAGTTCAAACACAAGCTAAGAACTGTATCAGTAGGCTGTTTTGTTTTGAATAATTACTCTTATAGGAGAACTTTGATCAAAGGCATGGGTAGCAAGTTTAGAGAAGTGTTCATCATGTACAAAGTCACTGGAAAATTGCTCAGACCTGAACTCAGCTCTGCCAAAATCAGGTAAACCGTAAATAATCAGGGTTCAAGATGAACTGTCAGATCTGAACAAAGGAATTCCACAGACAGGATGGCTGTGTAGCATGGCTACAGTCTCCATAACAATGGATAGTTTTTAATGGGGATCTTTGAAAAACTTCAGATTTTCACTATCAAACCAGCAGCACAGTTGTTTAAGACACGCTCTGAACATCTGCTTACCTTTGGGCTGCAGAGACCAGGAGATGTGCTGTAGAAAATGAGGTGAATTGTGCTACTTCTTCATACAGCAGACCAATTTTAAAGGGAGGGAGCTGTGTGAAAGCTGTCCAGTGCCAAGAGAAACCTACAATGACAGAAATGCAATGTTTCTTGATGTCATCTAGTTTAGTGAAAAGATAGCGACATATTGGAGATATGGGGAAAGGTTAATCACAATTTATTGTGAACAACAAGGAAGAACAAAAAAGGCTTTCCAGAAGTAGTTATCCTGATGAAACATGGGATGCCCAGACAGTTTACTTCAGAAACCAAAGTTTAGCAGTTGTCTTTTCTATTTTTGCGTGTTTACAGATAGATAATGAAAGGATCCCATAAACTGAGCAAAACCATTAATATTTCACATATGAAATCTCCTACATTTGTTAAAAACATGTCACAATAAGCCCTTCTGTTCTCCAGAATTGCTGGCAGAAGGTTCATTGAGAACAATTTGTGATACTGGTTCACACTATGCGGCCTTATCTGGTAAGGAAGTGAACTAGAAGCACTAGTTACATTTAAGTGAGTCCCTCTGGGTCAGTAATTTCTGACCCTTACCCTTTATCCTCCTTAAAGCCACTCTGACTCATAGGCACTACTGGAAATTTTTTACCTTCTAGAACCACTTGTGTAATTGCTCATAATAGTTTATAGCCAATATTTTTTGTAATCATAATTAGATATAACTAGTTTTCCTTATACACAAGACATTTTTTTTCCAATACAGAAATAAACTCAAAATATCAAGGAATTCAACATACACCTGCTGAACTCATTGTAAGTATATTAATGCCTTATTCCACACGTGCTACCATTTAAAAATGTTCTCTACCCAGTGGTTGTTCTAGCAATATAAGTAAATTAAAGGAGGACAAACTAGATGCTGCTTGAATTAGTTTCTAATGCATAGGATAAAGAAAAGCTCCTTCCAGCAACTGAGCAAATGCCAGCCTGTGTCCTCTTGTTCTTTTAATGCCACTACCAACATACTGGCTAGTATTTGTCACTAAGAAAAAGTTACACTTTCTCCTTCGTTGTTGAAGTTCATGTTCAAGACAAAACTCCAAGGAACTGAATTTGACCTTGAACTGATTCCAAAAATTCGGCTGTGCATTCTCAGTTGAAAGGAAAATCTGGGATCCTGGCTCAAGGGTAAAATGGAAGCCTTGTTTGAACTATAAAATTAGTGCAGTTTGAGAAAAATGACTGTATAGTACAGGAACATAAATTAAAGGTAAATCAAGAAAACAATGAAGTTGTTTTGTTTTTTTTTTTTAATAAAATCACTTTCCGTTAAAAGTCAATTATTTTGCTAGAGGGTCAAATATATTTTCAGTAATAACACTGTTCACTAGTAGACCATGAACACGTCTGAAATATGTAGATCTTTTAATACGCACAACAGAAACTGGATGTTGGAGCAGTGTCAAACAGTCTCTGCAAAATTACAATGCAAGTCGGACCACATGAAGTAATCAAAGTCTCAGTTTATTAAAATGTGTTATTTATGACTTACAGAAAATATTTCCAGTCTGTGAAAGATAAATGAGTTAAGAATTAACCCTTTTAATATTAAAAGGGTTTCTTTTTTTAATTACATTTACAAATACTGAATTTTATTCATGAAGCAGGCAAAACAAGAGATGCCAAGTCTCCCACATTATCATCTACTGGATTCAATCTCTAGATAATAAATCTTCTGAATCACATGTTCTTTTTACAGAATCATAACAATGTACCCTGATGGCCAGGTTTGCTGACATCCTCTATGTAAAGATTGCCTTGGCTGCTAGCACTGTATGGCACTGTACCATAACTACAACTAAGCAAACATTGATTTGAAGGGTTCTTTTAAAATGGTTAATGGTTGTCTCAGACTAATGGTTGTCAAGACTGGTTGTCAAAAGAAAGATAAAACGGGTTGGGTCCTCCTGAATCAATCTAGTCAGCATGGACACTTGTTTTTCTTGGCAGGTTGGAAGAAAAAGTTTTGACAATCTTACATTGTTTATTTTAGGGACTAGTCTTTCTATTCACCATTATATCTTAGCCAAAAAAAAAATAAGGACCAGTATAACACTCCCTGAGTGCCTGGATTTGGTAAGACATAAACCCAGCAATAATAAATTTGATAAGCAAAATAGTACATCATTACTTGTGATGTCTCAGCCATCCCTTCTAGAGGAAGCCTCAGGATATGGCACTACTGCCTGGCAACAATGACCAATTTAGGGAGAACATCTGCATCTCTTGTATGTGGTTATACTCTCACCTTCTTTGTTTCAGTTTTGATGTATAATAATTTTTAAGATTACTTTGCTTTTGATGCAGAATAATACTACTTCACATACATTGGAATTTTTACCCTTTCCAGGCAATTTTATGCTTTGCCTCTTATTCCAACTCCAACTTTTCAGCTGAAGTTGAAAGGAAGTCTTCTTTTTATGTGAAAATGTGATGTAAAACAAAACAAAAAATATTTTGACTTAAACATAATTCACAGTACAAATATTTACAGTTAATGATTTCCCAGGGTTTCCTGGTTAGGCCTGAATGGTTCAATATCTCTTGACTAGGTCAGATGACAACCAGGTGACAGCTGTATTAACACAATCAGCAAGTCCCAAGTCTGTCTGGAACAAATGTGGTGGGTGCAGCTCCCTCTTTTTTTTATTTTGTCCTAAATACACTGGTGTCAAAGGACTAGTTCTGAATATCCAGCGAGTCTTAACTCATGTTCCAAAAACATGGCAATTTTCAACAATTTCCTATAGTTATATAGCCCATGTTAACTGAGCATGTATTTGAAAAAGACTTCAGGAAAGGGAAAGAAGACACATCAATGGGCTTTACTAGTTTCAGCACAGAGGCCTCAGACAAGTAATGCCAACAAAAACCAAGATTTTTAGCACCCAGCCACAGTTGTACATAATTAAAAAAAAAAACAACAAACAACCAAAAACCTATGAGTTTTTATTCAACTACTGTGGTTATCTTAAAGAGCTACATAAAATATACAATTAATTAGAGAAATTGTTTTGGTCTTGTGATATTGTTTGTTTAGAATAGAGGACAATGCATTTATCAAATAACAGTTACTTGCTCTGCATCTGTTCTGTGTGGGTTTGTTTTCTTCTTTAAAGTCACAGTATTAAAATGATAGTGGATTTAACACTTTGCAAATACTTTCAAGTCTGAATATTTCAGACCTGAAGTAAGTGTTCCCTTAGGGATTTAATGTATTTAATTATCTCTGAAGTTTTATCCATCATAATAGCTAAGTGATATCATTGCTCTAGTACAGAACAAAGGGAAGCCAAACATATAAATCAATATTTGATTTTTTAAAGTTATTTACTGGAGTAACACATGACAGACACTGAAACAGTAAGAGAATTCCCCAATAATTATTTTTTTTTACAAGAAATGAACAAAGAAGTATTTTAAAATATCAAAATTCAAGAGTGATTACTCCAGAGAGATGGAAACATACTCATCAGCATGATGGGTGAGACAAAGATGAACAATGGAGACTTTGAATTACTTTTGTAGTAATTCCAACTACAGGGTCAGGTAGGACTTGACTAGTCACTGCTTATATGAAAGTGATCTTGAACTTACCTCCTCAGAAAAGACTTTCACAAAAGCCAGTGGTAGCTAAATCATTTTGTAAATATCATTCTACTAGGAGTTTCACACTATTTCACTTTTTAAAGCACAAATGAATGCTGTCTCTGGAGATTTGAAAGGACATGGAGACATCAGTTTTCCAGTTCTACTCCTTCAAGCAGTCACAGCCTCTCATCACCAAGACACACAAAACTATAGATCCCAATGCAGTTTATGAATCTACATTTAGAATCTGATCTTCCCTCTTGCCAAAAAGTGAGATTTTTCTTATTCTCTCTCGATGTAGGGTAAAAAGGCTGGAGACAAAGATCATATGAACAGTCCCATTCCAAAACTTTAATGTGGTCTGGAGCTACGCTTGTGTGGCCCAGTCCTACGCTCTCTACCTCCTGCTCTCCTACCCAAAATTCAGCTCTCTCTCTGAACCAAGATCCCAGCCCTGTTTTCTGTATTATCATAGAATCATTATGGTTGGAAAGGACCTCTAGGATCATCAACCTTTATCCTAGCATCTCTCTAACCACTAGACCATAACCTCAAGTGCTATGTCTACTCATTTTTTCAACTCCTCCAGGGATGGTGACTCCACTGCCTCTCTGGACAGTCTGTTCCACTGCCTAACCACTAAGTAAATAATTTCTTCCTAATATCCAATCTAAACCTCCCATGATGCAACTTGAGGGCATTTCCTCTCATTCTATCATTGGAAAGAAATTTGGAAGAAGAGACCAACACGTGCCTTGTTACAACCTCCTTTTAGGCAGTTGTAGAGAGCAATAAGGCCTCCTCTTCTCTAAGCTAAATAACCCCAGTTCCCTCAGCCTCTCTTCATAAGGCATGCTTTCCAGACACCTCACCAGCTTCCTTGCCCTTCTCTGAATATTTTCTGCTTCTACAGTCACATGTCCACATGTATTTGTATGGACACCCAGGGTCTCATCCCCCAGCCTCTGTATGGCCTGATGTAGACTGTCACCTTCTGACATATCAGATAAGATCACATGAGAGGGGGCTGGGGCATGCCAAGCTGCAACTTGCTATCTGTAATTTGGCCACCTCTGTTTTAGGTACAGAAAACATGAGGATAGCTTAATCCAGCCAGGGTATTTTTTATTATTTTTTTTGCATTCCAGTTTAGCCCACAAGCACTATATCATATCTCATTAAGCCATCACTACTACATGCAGAACTTCTATAACATTTGAACATAAATTATGAACTGTAAATCCATATGGTATTTAAGGGATTATATAAATGTTGTAGAACGTGTCAATTTACTACTTATGTTTCCTATCATATATATATAATTTGAATCATTTCCCAAATAGGCATAAAAGAATGGATTAATTCTCAAGTACATTAATCAATGCTTTGCCTTGGCACTAATTCCTCTTGTCCATCCGTCCTCCTCCCTTTCCTCCTCCCCCCCCCGTCACTGAGTGATGGTGCTTGGAGCTGGCTGTCACTGACTGCCAGCTGTACTGCCACTGAAGCTGACAGCTAGAGCACCAGGCAGAAAGGAAACGATTATATCAACATTACTGTGCTGACATGCTATTATTGAATCAATACTGGCATAAAAGTGCAGCAACAAGGTGGAGTATGAGGACCTGAATTCTGCCTGAAACTCACATCCCTCCTGCAATACCTGCAGTTAGTGTATTGTCCCTCCAGGATTTGAGAGGTATGGAGATTAGCAGGTACACGCCCTGTTCAGAGAGACAAAGGCAATGCCACTCCTCTGATAAGGAAAGGCAAAAGCATTTTCTTGGATTTATCAGCTCCCAAAGTTTCCTGGCCCATGCAATTTTTGCTGGTGTAGAGTATGAGCTGTCTCTCATCTCCTGTGCTATTGCCAAAGATACAAAAGCAAATGCATTACCCCGCAAACAAAATATGGAGAGATTTGATATAAATTAGCAATCAGTATTTTGTTCTACTGGCTGTGACTATTGCTGACAACAGCGGAATAACAACTTTTTAGAGGAAATCCCAATTTACAAGCAAGAACATTGAGGCATATGGAGGAAAACAAGTTTCATGCCTTGATAAAGGGAACCAGGATTCCTTGGGAAATCTAATCCAACAGCCTATGTCATAAATCAGTTTGATGACATGCATTTGGTAAATAAATAGTAAATTTAATATATTTCAGATATGCCTTAAACATCTTGATTAGCATTCTTGTTATTTACTTTGAAGTTGCAACAAAGGACCATAAAACTGTGCCATGTATTACAGGATCAATTCCTGATGGAAGCTGAAAAGTGTAAAAACAAGCACAAACTGACCAAGCAACAGGACGTTACGTACATTTACTACCAACATCCAGAGACACATCCAACTGATGCAAAATAAATTGTCCCAACCAGATTGTTAGGAAGTGAGTTACTGGGCTGTTTTAATTTTTTTGTTTAAAGGCAACCCTGCAGCAATTAGATACCAATCACATCACCACCACACAACTACAAACAGGAAAGGAGCTACAGTCCAACATATACACCCAGGTTACTTTAATCCTTTTTCCTTTCAGGCAAATTCCAGACTATTCCCACCTGCCTGTTGTACCAGCACTGATCAATTAATTATCCTGCTGAACTGAAAGTGAACCTGCTGCAAAGGGTTAAGGTGGGTGGCTGCACTGTCGCAGAGCCAACTGCATGAATGACAAGATGTATGAAGCTCTCCTGAGGAGAGCAGTGGTAATAACATCAATGTCCATCTTAGCAGGTGTCTAACATAGACTATTTGTTTTGCTTCATTAAATAAAAAAGATCATAGAGTATTAAATTGAGAATACTGTTAAAAAAAAGATTGAAGTGTTACTTTTCAGAGACTACTACACTAAGAAGACTTAAAAATATAAAGAAGGGTGTCCTGCGCACCTACCTGAGGCATCAGCTTATAGATTTAGAGCATTTTGATGAAAACAATGTCTACTTCACCAAAATAATGCCCATTCCTTTGAAACTGTAATAAAAACGTAGAAATGTGAAGCTCTTCAGGCTTATACCTTTGGAGTGTGTATTGAGGACACCAGAAGACATGTTTACCAAGCTGAGTTTCAAATGTCCTGACACCAAACTGCAAATGCCAAGTAGACACAGGCCACCACTCAGTCCTCAGGAATGATTCTTCACACTTGGCTGCTTCATTAACAGCATCAGGAAAAGGGCTGTTTAGCACTAACAATAATGGTTATATTAGGATATCTGTGATAACAGCAACCAGAAGAACCTGTCTTATAGAACTCCTTTGAAATGTAAACATTTTCTGTCACTACCAACTTGGACTAATTTTGAATTTGCTGTCTGCTTTTCTATAAGTCCCATTTTCCTTAAAAAAAAAAAATGGAATGTACAGGTTAGGACGCTGGATAATTGATATAGTTCAAAATATAGTTCAGAATTTTTCATGCTATACTTTGTATTCAGATTATTTCCTTTGATTTAATTTTTACGTTCTGCTTTCTCTTGCCACCCCACCCCTTTCAAAACAAAAACAAACAAAAAGATTGCCCAGAAAAATATCAGGTTCTATTTTTTTGCCACAGCACTTGGTTTTCAAGAATTTTGTCACTAGAATTTGTAAAGATTATCTTGATCTGGAAGAGATCCCCCCCTTCCTTTATTCATGCCTTGGGCATGTACTAACAAGTCATGGTATTTAATGAATGTCAGAGAACAAACAGCAGCATGCTGATAGAGTACTGACATACAGTGGTGACATGTGTTATCTTCTGGGCCAGACTCCTGAGCCATACACCATTCTCTACCAACTCAACTTGAACTGAAGACAATGGCAACAGAATATTTTAACACTCATGATCTCATGAGAAAATGAACCTGCCATTTCACAACAAAGTAAAGCACTAACAAGTAAGCACACTGTCTCAAATATAAACCTAAAAAAAAAAAATAAATATCTTTTCAACAGATATGATTAATTTACTGCTTTTGTGGTATTGCCAATCCCTTGCACATTCAAAAGTCATGAGTCAATCCCCAAAAGCTCATCAGATAGGCTTAAAAGGGATCACTCCATCTTTATATATAAATATAGGTGTATTTATACTTATAAACACATATATGGATTACTACCTGCCTTTAGGATTTTGAATTTGAGGATTAGTTTTCAAATGCTCCAATTTTTTTGCTGCAACTGAAACCGAGTAGCTATTTTTAATACACAGATGAAAATATAAGATTACACTCAGGAACTAACCAATCTTTTAAACAGTAGTAGTTTTTCTGTAGTAGGATTTGGCAAAACTGTTAAAGACACTTATACAATTCAAATTTTTGCAATTTGAGACAACATTTCTGGATGGCAATTTTTAAGGTGCAGCAACCTATCAGTTGGACAGATAAGGTCTCAGGATGGCCATGCACCAGGATGAGAAGTGTTCATACAGATAGTCCTGGGATGCTGTGTGCTCAGTTCAAATTGGTATTTTTCCCAAGAAAGGAAAATACAATTTTTCACTGGGTTACTGCATCAAAGACACTTGAAATATTTACAGGCCACAATCTCTGATCTGTGTGAAGTGGCCAAAATTACTGTTCTGAAAGCAAGACAGAGGTCAAATGATTGTTCAGGAGATTTGAGTCACCCTCTGAGCTCCACACAAAGCAAAGGCATAACTAGAATTTGGCACCCCCATTTCACAAGACAAGTGTTCTTCCCAATGGAACTGAGTTCCTGGAGGACACACAGGGAAGTCAGCTGCTTTAGACTGAATCAGTGGGTTTGAATGTATTTTTTACACTTACTGAAGTGCAATAATGCCCTATTGATACTCTTTTGATAGAAAAATGTTGTTAATTCTGTAAGGTTGCCAATTCTGCTTACGGAATTTACCCTTTGAAATGACTTGACTTTGCGTTTCCCTGTTTGAATAGGGAGGGCATCAGATAGCTTTGGATTTTTAAGGCATTGAGTGCTCTTATCTCCCCTTAATTTGATGTAATCTCCTTTTCAACGGGCACTGAGGGTCCTCAACATCCTTTCCAAATTCATTTGCTGTCTTACAAAATCAAGAAGATACCAGACAGATGTAGTTCAGCATAGCAGCAAAGACCCACTACACTATTCTATAACAGGATACATTCTATATTGATGCAGACACTGAAAATAATTCAATAATCCACATGTCTTTAACATGTTAAATTTTTCTTAGGGCCAAATAGCTTTCAGTTACAGTACCACACTTGCACAGGAGGTACAGGGATTTCCTACACCCTTTGTGGATAACAGAGATTCTGGCACTAGAATCTGCAACTCCCACACCACTACTATATTCATCTAAAACAAGCACAGGCAGATTCATAGAGACAACAAGCTGTGATAATGGAACATTATGAAGGTGTGATACAGCTTCCAAGGATTTAGAAATGCTCTCCTGCAGTATCTCAGCAACCGTGCCAAAAATGTTACCTTTTTTACTCATTGGATTGATCTTCTATGTCAAAATCTGTAGTGTTATATACAGCTGAATAAAGGGGAACAAAGAAAGTGAAACAACTGGCCCAGTTAGAAAAATTACTGTTATTAACAGGTAACAGCACTGTGAAATGCAAAGAGGAACACTGTGGACCCCTTTGCAGCACTGAAACATCAGAGAAAGAACTTTCCATGAAGAGACAAAAAGTAGGGGAAACAAATATACACACTTACTAGACAGTGAATGGGCATAAAGTGTATTCTCTCAGAACTTTAATTCCACATCCATGTGTCACTTTATATATTAAGAAAAAAAAAAATCACAAAACTTCCATCAATATGTAATAACTTTTGTTCACTACTATAAAGGAATCAACCTAGAAATAAGGGGCTATGTGACTGTAAGGAGTTGGTTTCCTTGATCAGAACAGAATGAAGAATTTGCTACTGCATTTTTCTGTTTGCTAGTGGAATAATTACATTTATATATTAAGAAGGCACATAAGATATTAATATTTTGATATTACTTATCAGAACATATGAAACAAGTAATCAGCCCCTCAGCAGCAGATGTGATGCAGTTCAATTGGCCCCTGGTTGCTGGTTCATGGGTGGACTCTATAATCTAAAAATACAAACGTTTTCCTGCAGCTGAGGCATTCATGACATTTTTCACCTATGTCTTAATAGGAGTTCACCTTCTCTATTGCCTTTTCCAATGCTAGTAAAGTGTCTTGCATTTGAACAGATATTTTTGTGAAAGCTCAGTGAACTTAGAAAATGCTTTGCCTTGAAAATCTACGTGGAAATAAGTTAAAGTATCATAGACTAGTGGGACAATCTAACTAGTTCCTTACAAAATGAGCTAAAAAGATACAGGTTGAATAAAGGAGGAGTATTACATAAAAATCTCATTCTCAGCTATTAAACCTAACAGTCTACATACAGTTTAATTGCTTATTCTGTTTTCATTTTTAAGCAGATGCTGCTGTAATCATCAAGTAAAAACAGGGTTGTGGTATGCAAGATAAGTTTGTGGATAATGTGAAAGAAAAAAATGTTAAGGCATACTATAGCTTGAGTATTTGCATTCCTGTTTTTATAATTATCCTAATTAAAGAGTAATTATTTCACTTACAGATAGGCTTATCTCTAGCATGAAACTACCTGTCTACCATAATAAAAATTGAAAAACATCAAAATTACATTTTTTACTGTCTTTAATAGATGTTCTGTACTTTAAATGCTGTCTTCAACAAGGAAAATACATTGTTATACTCACTTGGTAGTCGTATATTGTAAAAAGCAGTCAGGTTGCTAATAATGGCAGCAGGATTTCCAGAAGCACAGAATTAGTTGGCTAACAAAAATATGCTTTTGTCTGATATGAAATAAAAGACAAACATATAAAGTCCTAACAGATAATTTGTCAAGAAAAGCTAAGACTACCCAAGAGTAAAATGAGGGCTCACAGTCAAAAATGCAGGAGCTTCCTTCTGCTGGCAGCCTGTGGCTGTTTTGTGACTAAGGAGAGCACCCAGGTAGCCCATGCCTGGGGCTTTCACCTGGACCATCCTGGAACACACAGCCAGGTGCAGGCAGCTGGAGGTTCCTGCAGTTGATGGAAGCTATCAAGCAGAGCATATCATCAAGTCATGTTTTTGGCTGGCACCTGTACTCCAGATTCTCTTTACAAGGCAGAACCACATCTCCTAACACCCTTTGTAAGAACAGCACTGTGACAAAGAAACATAGAATCATTTATGTTGGAAAAGACATCAAGTCCAATCATGATGTTGTGCTTAAAACAGGGTGTTAAAATAGTGCTTCTATTTGTAAATAAGCAAAACCAGACAAGTAAATTATGGAATACCTATCAGATATGTGTTTTTACTAGGGATGACCTGCCTTCCAGCCATTTGACTCCTCACCTGCATGAAGACTAAAGTGGGACAGAACAGTGGAACAACCTCATGGAAGTTGCTGGGTTACTATTCTGTATGGAGAACTGGCAGGAAATTATGTGGGACTTTAAAATAGGTCAGTTCTCAAAAACGTACATATTTTAAATTCTGCCTAGAACATAAATTAGGCAAAGTTTTTAAAAGCTGCCAGAAATCACAGTCAGCCTTGCTACTCACATAGACATGGGGAAGTAAGAACAAACAGGATCACCTTTGTCTCTAATGTATGTGCTGGTTAATTGGATGTTACTTAACTTGTCATCTGCAGCACCTTCTAATCCCACTTAGTTGGTTTTTTTTGTTGTTGTTGTTATTTGGGGATTTTTTGGTTGCTTTTGTTTTGTTGTTGGTGGTGGTTTTTTTGTAAATATAAGTAAATGATGCCCTCAGTGCTGGTGGGAGACTGGTGTCTCTTCCTTCAGGAGTGACAAGCACAACACTGAATTAGTGGTCCTTTACTTGTTTAAAGCCTGTTCTCTGACTGAATGCTAATCCACCTCCACACCCCATCTGCTCCACCTCAAGGACTTTTCACCCTAGTACATACTTTTCAAAGGCTATTATTTCTATGAGTCATTTTTGGGGTGGGGATCAATAACCTATGTCAGGGATATGAATTTATACCAGCAAACAAGTGATTGAAGTGATACAACCATTCACTAATTTCTGTTATGTTGCCTGACTGTGAAAGTACTTAGCAAAGTTTTTCTGGATTAGGTTAATTTTGTCACTGCTACAGAGCACAATATATTTACTTCTTTTTTTTTTTTTTAAATAAATAAAAGGCAACAAAACCCTCAAATTGAGTACCATTCCCCAGCAAACCCCCAAATACACTTCAGTGTACACCTCTTGCTTCCAAATAACTGGAAATAGGAAAACTACCAAAGCCATGGAAAAAATTAGATTTCCTACAGCTGTAAAGGAACAACTGCATCAAAGATATTAAAAGGTTGCAAATTATGGTGAGATACACAAAAGTGATTTAATTATGGAAATAAATTAATGAATTTGTTGAACTTATGTGTTTTCCCAAAATGAAGTGAATTTTTAAACCAGACACCTCTTTGACACCCAAAGTTGTCCGAGGCTACAGCACTCAACTGAAGTGTACATATAAGCTGCTATTAAATGTGTACTGCTATTTTTTTTCATATATTTTGGATTTGTTCCCTATTAAGCATGTTTTCAATATAACCTAGGCATTAAAGGAGGTTTATTCCATCAGAATTACCAAAATAACTAGCTAAATATTGAAAACATTTTTATTCTTATTCAAAACTTTTTTTTTTTTTAGATTTTTCCTCTAATTATTTGTGCCAAAATTTCACTGTATAAGGTCTTACTGACAATGACTAGAAATGGAGCTGCAGATTGTTAAAAATAAGTGTCCTGTACGCATAAATCCCTGCAATGTGTAGAAAGTCCTGTTTTGAAAACAGGTTTCCTTTGTCTCTGGTCTGCCCTCCAGTGGTTTAACATCGAGACACGTGAAGAGAGATCAGAAGAACAAAAAGCACCAACCAAAACACTAGCTAACCAGTTCCTCTGTATGGCTAAGACAAACAGCACAAGTTTGTGCTGCCAAACAAATGCTAAAATTATAATTTTAAAGATATTATCAGACAAAAATTTGTTTTGTTAAGTAATTAACTGTTGCTAAAGCAAGAATTCCCAAGATAAATTATTCTCAATCCTGATTAAGTAGTAAAATTGCTTTGCAAGTGTAATTTTCAAAATGTCATGTAGAAAAGAGATTTAATTGAATTTTTCTGAATTATATCAGAGATGTACATGTCTATCAATATAGATATTAAGATAAGGCAAGACAAAGGTAAGACAATATTATCTGTTGATGGCAAAGGACCTATGGCTTTTGGTCATGGTTTACTCTTAGAAAGCACAACCTCTTCATATTGGAAGGAATTTCTATTCACCCCCAAACGCTTCTAAAGTGATTGTAAAAATGCATTTTCCCAAAGTGGCTTTGTCTTGTACTCTAAATCTGGGAACGGACTTGATGTTTTTTTTGCTATGGGCATCCCAATCAGCACAAATGAGAAGGTGGCAGGGGGCTCTGTGTACATGTGATGCATCCCCTGTAACTATACTTCAAAAGCTTTATTCATACTTTTTTTCTTAGAGTAAAAATTCAGCTTCTGTCCTCTTTTGAAATTCTTGTTTTTCCCCAGCAAAAAGCATGGCTTGGAGAAAAACAAAAGAGCTCACATTTTAACTAGGTGCATGGTTTTTTTGTGACCAGTGTGAAGGCCTGACCATTACCATGGTGCCTGCCTGGTGGATTTTATGCTGTGAGAACACAGTTGGTAAATACCAGCAGCAACAGAAGAGAATGTCAGAATGAGTGAAGTAAGCCCTTCTCTGCTGGTGCTCTGCATAGTCATTGGTGCTCTGACTGCTGAGCTGTCCTCAGAGACAACTGTCTCACATCCTTGAGCCCTGCATGAACATTGGCTTTCCCCTCAGTTTACCCATGGTCTACTATTGTCCATGTTAAAATGTACAGAGCGGACACTTGCTTATTTTCTTGAGGCCACTCTACCTGATATAAGTGAACTTTGTTTAGGATTTCATCTGTCACTCTCAAATGCTGTTTTTCAACCTGTGGTTTGACCTTCTGACATATTTTCCCCCCCTGCAGCAATGTTCTAATTCCACCTTGATACAAACTTCCCTGTTTTCCATCTCTCTCTCTCTCTCTCTCACACACACACACACACTCCTCTCCCTGCTTCTATATCCTTGCTGGGTGGAAGGACATGTCCCATGCTACAAGTCTTCCCTCACTGATTTTTCCTGGTTGAAGAACTATTTCTATGTGAAAGAGCTGGGAACACAGCACTGTGTAGGGCCCGTTGCAGAGTGGTGTGCAGCATCACAGTTGCAGTCACAGCTAACACATAAGGAAACTGTACATCCTTGTAGCAGCTTTTGAGGCACTGTAATACCACAATGCAGCAGTAAATCACACGGTGACAGACCATTTTCACAAACCCAGGGCTGAGCAACAGCCCTGCAGGCTCCTCCTTCACCAAATCAGGCAAGAGATTATAATCAATTGGATTATTTTTAAATAATACCTCTTTGACTCTTTTTATATCACTCCTGATTATGAGACTTGAAAATTTTCTTGAAAACCAGGACAGCCACTGCTTTTGAGGTGTAAACTGAGATCTTAGTAATATGAATCCATTTGTTATTATGCACTCAGAAAACAAAGTAAAAAGTTTCAGCCAGACCTGTGATTTTTCTTACTATTCCATAGGAAGTTTGCATTTAAACAGCATCCATACTGCACAGCTATGCAGCTCTGCTTGGAGAGCTTATTATGAGCCTTATTCAGTCAGTGTGTTAGGTCCCCCCCAAGTCTAGAAAGCTGTCAGGGTATGGAGACAACACTCCTACCCACAACAGCAGCTTAAAAAATAACGAGTGAACCTTCCTCCCCTGTAACTAGCATTAACCTGGGTCACAAACCCATTAGTTGGTCTCTTAATAATAAAGACAAGTGACTATAAGTAGTCCATCATTTTTTGAACCTCTAAATCACATTTTCAAGTCTTTATAACACCATGAAATCTCTAATTCTCAAAACAGCCAATTTTTTTTTATCAAAAATAATGCACATTAAAAGAGAGCAGTCCATCTCAGCTCGCTCCTTGCCATTACAGGTACTTCACCTGCTGAGAAGGGGTTTAGAAAAGTAAAAACCTGCATAATTCCCTCTGCCACAACAAGCAGATGAAGAGTAATTATTTCTGCAGCAGCAGTACAGAGCCTTTGTTCCACTTTGACAAAGCCTAGGAGAGTACTTGTTTTGTTCTGCAGAATAATGGGGGGGGAAGAGAGAGAGAGACTTTCATTGGAAGCTTAGGAGCTTATTCCATGTACCACCCAGCACTGTGAATAATAAAACTCTATAGTAGCATTTGGTCCACATCATACTCAAGTAGGGTGTGGATGAAAACTGCTACTCTACTGACCAGCTCCCATTTGACTCCCTCCACATCCATACGTTCTTAGCACACACAAACTGATTTATCATGGAGACTCCATGTCCTGATTTCTTTCCAGCTTCTGCCACTCACTTTACATTCAAAGACTAAGAAAATATCTTAGTAGAGTATTTGTATCTAAGGCTAAAACGGTGAACAATTCATTTCACCCGTGTATCAGCTGCCCCAAGTCCATGGCTACTGCATTTTCTTATGTTCAAGCTCCCTGAAAGTTCATACCTCTGCACACAACTCAGAATCAGTCTTACATTGAGACCTGCACCTAAACAAGATCTAAAACAGCTGTTTCACTGCCTGTGTCCTGCAGGACACTTGTGATGGTGTTTTTAAAGAATGTATAACACAGAGACAAGACTGCATTCCTTACAAAATAAGTACCAATTTCTATAAAGTTCTAATAAGTAGCAGCAGATACTTTTACAGTTGTCTGATTTTGAGAAGTGGGAGACGTACACTCATTTGTCTCCCAGAGCAGAATTGAAGGTCGCATCTCCCATCTCCCCAAAAGAACTGGGTATTTGGCCACTGCCCAGGCTGTTGAAGATGCACAGTGTGGTACGAATTCAACATTCACAGGTAGACAAGCTCCTTCTAGTATAACTTTCTTTGGAGAGGTTAGGGCCATTCACTAAGTGTAGTTAGACTAAGTTCTGCTCCAAGTTCCCCCATCTGCATACGTGTTTTGGATTTTAGAAGTTAGTTGGTAAAAACTGAAGTGATTATAACAAAAGGCCAAAGGCAGAGGCTTGAAGCTTAAATGCAGCAAAAGGAGGTGGGATGAAGTCATAAGAATGACTTTGAGAAGCAGACACAAAAATACTTTTATATAACACTTGTTCTAATCAAACAAGTCATTATTTCTGCTCATTGTATGTAAAACAGATGTACACCTAAAACATGTTTTGAACAGATGATCTAGATAATTCCCAAACCTTATTTCTAATTCATATTACAGCTTTTCCCTTCAAAAGGAAATAACCCAGCCTTAGCCAAACTTCCCTGCCCAAGGAGTCACAACTTCATGAAACACGTTCACAGCTGCACAAGTGGAAGTAGGGTTTTTGCACAGGCAACAGATACCTGGGCAGAGACTGTTTTCTTACTTATAATTTACCTAATTTGAACAAGGAAGCATAAAGCCCAGATGTGAAGCAACACAAGGGCATGACAACAGATGTCAAAAAAGGTGTCTGACTTCTATATGCCTTTACAATCTGGGTGATCACTGTTGATAGGTGGAGGGTATTCCAACACCACAGTAATAAACAGTACTAAAAGAAAAAGTCTTAAAGGAGGTCCAGATCCCTTCTTCTTTTACCGCCTGTTTCTGAATATGACACATTCAATCAAATGAACTATGTTATTCTAGATTTCCTCAAAGCCTACTGTACTGGTCCAGTTCGAGTCTTGGTTAGGCTCAATTCACAAAGACATAAAATTCATGAGCTAAGGTTTCCTCTCAGTGCCACCACGGTAATCAAAATATTAAAGGGAGTTTCTCTGATCTCATGCAACTATAAAGGGAGGGTAGTGTTTGGCTCTGAGAACATTAAAACTTTTTGATTGATCCTTATGAGCCATTAGGAAATGCCATCAGTACCTGCATACTGACACAATGGCCGTTTTGGGTAAACTTCTGTTGTGCCTGGAACCATGATTATACAATATACAATAAGAGCCTGAGAACAGGGCACCAACTTCCCATTCCTGTCCCACCACATGACACATTTTTTCCAAAGGGAATGTTTAAACATTCCCAATTTAATGTTTAATCACAGACGTGCAGAAAAGGGGAAGGACAAAAGGGACTAAAATTAGTTATAACCACCCGCAAAATTATTCCTTTCATTTACTACAGTAAGGTGACAAGGAGAGGGAGATCAGAGCCAGCTTAACTATTTTTAACAATTGTTGATAATAATCCTTTATTATTATGCCAAACTTCAGAAAAGTCTTGATCTTTAATATTAATTCCTCCAGACAATTAGAACACTGACTTTTTTTTTTTTTTTTAATAGAATAAAAAAACTATAACCTGGGTAGTTTTTCACAATCTCTAAGTATTGTGCAGGTGACAACTCCTGTAGTTGTTTGGTTTTGTTTGGTTTTGTTTGTTTGGTTTTTTCTTCTAGGTTGTGAGTCTTGTCACCCCTTCAATCAGAATGTCTCTGGTTCGTTTCCCATCACTTGGTATTACGAAAAACATCTTGGCATTTAGTCAAACTAGGACAGCTTTGCTGATAAAACCATGGGGGGAAGCAAATAATTTGTCAAATCTCACTACTTCTAAACATAAGGAGCACTGCAAATCAATACACGGAAGTGTTCTCAGTTTGATTCTGACTGCTGAGAGGAAAGGGCAGCACCGTGCTCACTGTCTCCATGCTAATTGACTGAGAGTGCACTCTCCATCATATCTACTTCTGACCAGAAAGGAAGTGTATGTGCAAGATACTGTGTAAAACTCAACAGGGAAAAAGAGAATTAAGAAAAGATTTATCATAGAATCATAGAATGTTAGGGGTTGGAAGGGAACTAGAAAGATCATCTAAGCCCAACCCCCCTGACAGAGCAGGATCACCTAGACTAAGTCACCCAGGAACACATCCAGGCAGGTCTTGAATGTCTCCAGAGAAAGGAGAGTCCATAACCTCCCTGGGAAGCCCATTCTAATGCTTTGTCACCCTCACTGTGAAAAAGTTTTTTCCTTGTGTTTACCCTAAATCTCTTGTGATCCAACTTACTCCCATTGCCTCTTGTCCTAACACGGGATGACAATGAGAAGAGTCTGGCTCCATCCTCCTTACACTTCACCTCACCCTTAACATATTTATAGACATTCATAGATTCATAGATATTAGGGGTTGGAAGGGACCTAGAAGATCATCTAGTCCAACCCCCCTGCC